>JAOEHY010031223.1:0-29957 GCA_025447955.1 Psilopsiagon aurifrons | reverse complement strand
AGGAAGAAATTCTTTACTGTGAGGGTGGTGAGGCACTGGAATGGGTTGCCCAGGGAAGTTGTGAATGCTCCATCCCTCATGATGTTCAAGGCCAGGTTGGACAGAGCCTTGGGTGGCATGGTTTAGTGGGAGGTGTCCCTGCCCATGACAGTGGTGCTGGAACTGGATGATCTTAAGTTCCTTTCCAAACCTAACTATTCTATGATTCTATGATTCTAACCTTTAAGCAGAAAGTGGCAAAGCAGAACAGAGCTCATCCCAAGCAGAAAGCAGCAGTGATGGTGAAGCAAATGCTATGGTTCATTACCCTGGGAGCTCCCTGGCACACTTGTGAAGGCCCTGCCCTGGTGTTCCTCTGCACAGTGATTAAAGAGAGGCAAGTGGGAGTTACCACTTTGTCCACCCTTAGGCACAACCACAAGCAGTATGTGACAAGCAGAGTGCTTGGGAAGAAGGGAGACCAAGCCACATCCACATGCCAGGCTGCTCATGAGCTATTTGTGTGTTCTACATAAAATAAAATACTCCAGGCTTGTTTAATTTCATCCCAAACTTCTGAAAGCCTCGAGTCCTGATACCACACATCCCATCACTTCACAGAGATGGATGGAAAGTGAAGTTTGCTGCTTACAGCTTTCCCTGCTGTCTCTGCAGCTCTCCACCTTCAGCTGCAAGCTCAGCAACCCTAAAGCTTCAAGCACGGAAAAGCACTGTGCTGCAGCTGTGCCCAGCAACGTAGGAAAGCAGTTCCACTAACTTTTCCTGTCAGTCTCAGCACTTAATGCTGCTGTTGCTCCCCTCCCCAGGAGAGCAGAGCTCCCACTCAACCTAAGAGAGCCACCTGCTTTCCCTTCAGCAATCTGCCCATCTTCTGCCATGCATCTTTTTTATAGATGAGGTTTGGCCCCCCAGCCCTCGCTTACCCAGGTCGGTTTGCATTGTTAGGGTAATGATCTTCCTTCCAGATGGATCCAAAGTATTTTGCAAACTGTTACTTAATTAAGCAAGCCAAACTCAGCAGTGAAAGCTCTCCTCAATACTGCACACAAAAAATCCCTTTTGGATGTTGGGAAGCAGATGTTTCACCATAGCCCAGCACAAGTGATGAGGGCTATTGGTAAGGAAACTCAGACTGGGGAGGAAATATGTGAGTGCATCGCAGCTACCAAGTCAGATAATTCATGATTTCATCTAAACAAGCAGCACTATAAAGGGAAATCTGATTCTTTTCCTCTGCTGCTTGCAGCAAGGAGTTGCTCCAGAACCTTTCTGAGCACCTGGAGAAGAATGTCCAGGTTCTTGGCTCCATGTTTTGAGACAGAGTAGTCAATGGGGAATTAGTTAAAATAAATTACTAAAAGGTTTTCCTTGATTTTAATGTTTTCATCTTCCTTAATGGTTTGTCTTTTCCCCGGACACTAAAGCCTAAGCTCTTAAAGACCCCTAGAGTTCAAGGTAGTGATGGTTGTCAAAATCCATGAATACTCCATGACATTTTTAGTTATGTAAGTGCAGGATGTGTCCTCAGATTATCTTCTGACTAATTCTTTGACTTTGCTGGTGATGAATAAGGCTCTTGCTTACCAAACACTGTGCTCTTACCTAATGTAATCACGCAGACAAAGCCTGTCTGGATTCATGCCTGAGTTCAATAAAGTCATGGAATCTACCATGTGAGAAAACTGGGGGACAGCATAGGCCAAAATGACCACATACCTCTCATAGCCATGTCTTCCACCACTCCCCATGGGACTGCCACACATGAAATGCTGGATAGTAAGACTGGATTGGGGTCCTTACTACACCATCAAATGCAAGGAGGGCAGCAGGATTACTGTAAATCAGAGATTAACTACCTTTACAACGCTGACAAAACCCTCACCCAAACTGACTCAAAAACCTATTGTGGAGGTAGGTCAGGAAGAATGACAAGATTTATCTGGCCACCAGAGGCCAGCTATGGAGCTAACCAAGGATGTTTTACCTGTGCCACGCAGTCACAGACAAGTGAAGGTCTCTTCAATTTCCTTGTCTAAGAGGAGTTATAACATTGACAGTGCCAAAATGAAACAAGGCTCCTTTCATGGCAGGATTGGGCTTTACCAATTATGCTTGTACCTGATTTTGTTCCACTTCACATTTTCCAGCACAATAAAAAGCTGTGATTAAATAGGTAACTTCCGTGTGGAAATTTCCATTTTTAAATAGCATCCTTCCAAAAAAGGAATCAATTTTGGAAAACAGACAGCTGCCCAAATGCTATCTTATTTGCATAATGCGTGCTCCCCATCACACAGAAAAATTAAAGCCTTTTGAGTTCAGATTTACCATTAGCTGCATTCTTCAAAACTGCCCCAGGGTGCAGAAATATGCATAAGTGTTTCTCCTCTAGGCCCAAAAGTGATTGTACCTTCAGGAAATGCTTTTTAAACCAGTTCCTGACTCTCATTCCAACTACTTAAACACTTTCTTGCAGTTCCCACGCTGTGTTTTGTTACAGATTCCACCTTAAATGCTGAAATCCCTAACACCTCTCAAACTACACACTTTGAAAAGCATAGGAAGTCACACAGGCATAAGGGTTGTTTATTTCCAATAGGATCTGCCATAGATCATAGACTCCTCCCCATCTGATGGCTTTCTAAAGTCCTCTCATTCATATAACAATGGCATTGATCTGCAAAACTCTTTGATACCTGGGAGGCCTGAAGAATGGTTAAAAGTCTTGTTTAGGAAGCTTTCTTAAGTTTCTTGTTTTTCTACTGCTGAGGTTTACATAAATGCAAGGCAAGAAAATTGTTCTTTGCATTTCATTATGAAGAATGCAGCCACTACTGAGAAGCTACAATTTCTCTCTTCAGGCAGCAGCCCACTAGATAAATTTAAGTCTGTTATTTCTACAGATTTCCCACTCATATGGGGTATTTTCAAATGGACTCGGAAACAGTCAATTTTAGAACGTTACAAAATACAATTTGATATTCAAAGAAAAAGAAAAAACACACAAATAAAATAAAACCACAACAGAAAAAAAAAAAAGCTCTGTTTTTCACAAAGATTAACAAGAAAAACAGATAAAAAATAGTGTTTTGACTTGCTATTTACCCAGAAAAGTCTGTGTATGAATGTCTAAGTTCTAAGTATATCTGGTATGAAGAGAAAGAGAGAATGCTTTCCTGTGAAACTTCATGAAAATCAAGTCCAGATTGGACAGAGTCTTGGGTGACATGGTTTAGTATGTGGTATCCCTGCCCATGGCAGGGGGGTTTGAACTTGATGATCTTAAGGACCTTTCCAACCCTAACTGTTCTATGCTTCTTACATCACATCTCTCTCTGAAATGGCACAGGGAAGTCAGAGCACAAGGTGATCACTTCCATCTTTTGTATTGTCATCTAAAAGAAAATCTAACCAGAAAGAGGCCTCTGCTAGGAACAAGGGTATACTCCTCATCATCCTACAAAACGTCTGCTGAACTGGGAAACGATATCTTTCTCCTGGTAAAAAGGAAGGGAGGTTCATTTTACAAGCTGCAAATGTAGACCAAATATTGTTCCTGTTTTTTAGTGGTTTGCCACTGTCTAATCAGTAAAATAGACACAATTATTTAATAGTTAAGAGTGACCCAAGATAACAACAATCAGCACAGGGAATTGGAATTGGTGGGCTCACTATCTACTGGTGTCATTTGGTTAAGACAAGAGCACATCTAGAAGTTCTACTTTGACAAAGACGTGACCTGCTGGATTACAAATAGGGGTAATCAGAAGAAATTCTGTGGTTGATATCATAAAGATCTAAAATATCCACTTTGAACTTAAAATCTCGCTTGACAGCCATTGTGTTAGCTTGCAACTTAAACTCATGTGCTTGATTCACATGATGGCTCTAATCTGAAACATGTCAAGCACCTCAGCCAAAGCTGACACAAACAGGTAAAAGAAATTGGCTTGAACTGAATTTGCCCCGTGACAAATTCAAACTGAAGTACATGGACAGTACAGAGAATTTGGGTATTATGTTGAAGATCATAGCTGAAGAAACCCAACAGGTAGGAAAATGCTTGCAAAAAATCTCAGCGCCTACACTTTATGATCAGCCCTGCTAAATAAACACATCAGCTCTAAATAGACCGGGTTGCTAACTCCTATCCCTTACCACTCTTATTAAACCTTTCTATCACCTGACTGAGGAGCAGACTTACTGTCCTGCAGACTAGCTTGCCAGTCACACCCCATGAGTACCAACTGAGAAATGGTGCAGTTTATGATCTAGCCACTATTTGGTGTTTATTTCTAGATTTTTATATAATTACGTGCAGTGAATAGACATGAAAAATGATCACAGCCTGAGCATGGAGAATTTCTCTACAGACAAAATGATTGGATTTACAAAGTATATTATTACTGACACCTAATTTAGTCTGTCAGAGTGGCACTGCGAGGGGCTAATCAAGCAAAAGCAGAACAAATGCCTGCGCTCAAGAAAACCACCAGGGAAAACATGGACAGATTTTGCCAATCAGCACAAAGCTTGTGCCTCTCAGTGTGAAGTGTTTCTGAGGTGGCACATTTTATCTGCTTTAAAGCAGACTCTGTTCCACTAAGACAGCTCTCAATTTCAAAAGAGCATTTCACTGGCACTCACTAATTGCCCAGACTTGCTTCCCTGACTGAGCTTAAGATTTTGAAGTTTGAACCTCCAAACACATTTTTTTATGTTTTCTCCTTCTTTTCAAGGTCCCAGAAATCCATATCCCAGATATGATAAATCTCCCATGCCAAGAAGGAATAATTAATGCTGCTGATGATGATGATAATAATAAAAATAATAATAAAAGGACAAAAACAGACAGGATGAGGAGAATGAGGGGAAAGAGAGATAGATTGGTATTCCCTGGCAACTTTTGTGTCAATTCATTGTCACTTGCTTGTATGAAGTAAAACCCCAAAACTCTTTTGCAGGTCAATAAATTCATTCAGTGTAGGACTGGGGCAAAGGGAGAAAGAATGCTCTCCATATTTGCCAGTATGAATGTCCTTTCTTAAGACATTCTTTTAGTGTCTCCCTTGTCATCCAGACAGCCTCCATCTCCCAGTGATGATGGAGACGGCAGCCAGCACAGACCACATCGGCTAGACATCCTCTTGCTGAGCATTGGGCAAAAGCCCTGTAGGCTCTTCACAGGAGCAGTCTTGTATGCACAGAAGAGGGCACAAGAATTTGGGTACAAAATCACACAAGAAGCAAAAGTTAGTATTTTTCATGCACTTTAGAACCCTGGCAAAATGTTCATTTTTATCACATATTCTGGCAGGACAAACACATCTTGACTGCTTTGGTCAGGCCACATAATGCAGAAAATTACTCCTGCCGCACATCGGGCAAGGAGACTTCTGATTGCTGAGGCTGCTCTATGTCAAGTACTACAGCAAGAAAGGACCTTTCTTGCCAGAGGCCATTATTTTAAGCATGCCCTGAAAAGGTATGTTCTAAAATTCGTTTGAAGCAACAAGATTTCAAAACCCCTAGCTACAGAGGGAGTTCGTCCAGTCATTGGGCTTCTGTCCACAAAAGCATTTCTGATCATTGCAGTGTTTTCCTCATCCTTTCTGGCTGGACCTAAATAGCAGTTTAGTGTTCACAGTACAGACACAGAAACAAGAATTTGCAGTTACTCATTTCAGTACCTAAAATTACCTCGCTTCTGCTATCAGCAGTTGGGATATGGAACGTACAAGGCCTCAAAGGAGACAGCATGCCTCTGCTTTATGCTTCTGAGGTTCAGACAGGAAGAAAGCTCAGAAGACAGAACACAAAGCTTCACATCTCAAAATCCAGTACTTTGCCACATCAGTCAGCAAGGTGACACTCAGTGGCAGTTCCCAGCATAGGCTTTGGCCACAAAGAGTGCAGCAGTGGTGACAAATCCAGGTGAGAAGAGCAGCTGGACTTAACTCCAGTGGGGATGGCTCCATCCTCACTGATGGACAGACCACTCAAATAGCAGAAAATAGGTTGTGTGGGGTGGTTCCAGTTAGGGCAGTGACAGAGGTTTAGTGTTTGCAGAACAAGGCTTTCAGAACTGAGGTATGAAAGACATTTTAATGCAGACGGCTACGAGCTTAAAGAAGACGATCAGCTCAACACTGGCTTTCTTCCTCAGCTCAGCTGCAGAATATTTTTTTCAAAGTCCATCCTTTTCAAATGATTCCTGCAGTCCTACATATTTCCTTCCTCAAGGCAAAGCTGGTGCCCTCTATTGTTTCATTCACAGAGTAGCTCAGAATAATGTTATTCCCTAGGCAGTTACTGGATCACATTCCTCCTCCTTGTTTTGTGCTGTGGATGCTCCTAGCAGCCTCTTTGGACAGCTTGATCTATTGCTTAGACCCCATCAACACTGCAGAGGTTGCTCTAATAATACTATCTTCCTCACTCAGAAAGGCAATTCAGTGAAACCAGACAGCTCTCATAGTCGTCAATGGTCTTGGAAAGGCACTGCAGCCGCTCAACCATTCATCGGCCACACTAGCTCTCTAAGACCTGGCCATGCTTTCCCAGTACAGTTTTCTCAGTGCAGTACATTTTCACCCACACCCAAATGATTCCCCATGATTCTGGTTCGAAGTCCTTTCTAAAGAGAAGAAACTTTGTTTTAAAGCTAGGGAAAACAGAAGAGATGAACATACATACATCCTATTTTGCCGCTAACACTGGTGTCCTGGTGATTTGATCCTCTGGGCTTTTCATTTTGACATAACATGCTGCCAAAGTCTGAAAATGTGGCAAATGTCCTGAGCAGTTGGGCAAGTCCCTGAAGTTTGATAATAGGTGGGTATACGCTATTTGCATCCAGGCTCCATGCCTTTGCTTTCTACAATACAAGCCCAGCCTGAAGGGGCAGCAGCTATTTTCAGAGCAGTCCAGTTTTGATTCAACTTGAGGTGGTTTTCAGAGAAGCAGGGCTTGAGCTGTCTTAGAAGAATAGTCAGAGGCTGACGTACAATTACACTGTATTACTCTCAGTCAGATAAATCACTTTTGGGGAAAGAGGTTCATAACAATTCCAGACATGCTTAAGGGCTCCACTGTGAGTCTCTGGACAAAGCCTAGGACTGGAAACAAAATGAAATCATTACATAAAATTATTTGTACTACCATAGTGCTTGAGAGCCCCAGCTGAAATGAGACTTTGCTTTCCAGCGGGTGCTGTGCAGGGCCAGCCGAGGCACTCCCTGCCTGAGGTATTTGCCATCTCAGCAGAGAGGAGGAGGGTAAGGGGCACTTGCTCCCTCTCTTCCTTCAGGCATGAGGATGGAGGAGGTCTGGGGCCACCCAGGGCCAGTGTGCATGACAGCAGAGAGCAGAGGGCTTTCAACACTGCATAAACCAGCTGGTTTGTTCAGCCTTATTTTTAGTGTTGTTATTACTAAACATATTCACCGAGCTTCCTCAAGCAGTGTAGTTCCTGACGCTACGCACCAAGAGGCATATTAGACCCCCCCCTACCAAACTTACTGAATTAAGTGAAGTATGTGTGTTGTCTTTGCTTATGGTTTTTAAGGCTCATGAATGCGACTGCAATTGTTTTCATAACACAGATCAATAAGTACAGTTTAAAAAAGCACTGCTTGCCGCAGGGGGGAGGCATTTAAAGTAGCTGGGTAATGGCTTTTTCAAGAGTTCTTCCTGCTCACCACACAAAGGGAACTCACTTTAAATTCTCACCTTCTTAAGAAAAGCGGTGGCTAGAGCTTTCACTTGGAATTAAGGACTCAAGTTAACTGGACAGAGTTTGGGGTTTTAAAAGTTTTAAATCTGAAAGCCTTTTAATTTAACCCGCATTTAAAATCGCCTCCCCCCCCAGTCAGTGTTGGCAGATTTGATGTGTCACTTGGGGGCAGTCAGAGATGTTCCAGACACTCCACAAAGCTCATGCAGGTAAAGTCTGCGTCCACTTCACTGGTGGACAGCATGAAACACGGAAGATGCCAAAGAGTAATCAAATAAATGAAAAAAGTCCTCACTTCTTTCTGTGTTGAAGAAATCTTTGACTGTGTTTGCTATTTGCTCCAAGATGAAATATGCCTTGCTATTTGTGCAGCAAACTAGCATATTTTTGAAGATGTAAATAAAAATACCAAGGTGAAACAGTGAGGAGTCATTAGCTTAGTTATTAAGAGCTCTTAACACTCAACAACCAAAAGCATACACAGAGAAATTTGTAATCAGCACTTTTTAAGCTCTGAATAATCCATTCCTTAAGCACGCTTTCCTGCTGCTTTGAAAACATCTTTCATGTCTTCAAACCTTCACTGAGGAGAGCCAAATTCATTAAAAGCTACTTCTTAGCTATGCTCTTCTCTCTCCCCCTCATTCCATCCTGTTCTCAACAGAGTTAATTAATTTGTAATTACAGCTTCTGCCAGAGCAGGGCTCAGCCCTGGCAGAACATCTCACAGGGATGGGATGCAGCTGGGTCAGGGGCCAGCACAACCCAGGTACCATCTGACTACTGGCAGAGTTGTTAGTAGGAGCTTGAGACACTTGTTCCCCTTTTCCTGGTTTGCACCTTCTCCTCTGACTAGAGAGATCTCTCTCCACAATCATCTCCTCTCCCATCCAGACTGTACTCCCCCATTGCTCTATATCCTTCTGATACATCAACTCCCATCTTCTCTCAATCTCCTTCACCTCTGCCAATCACTGCAGTACTTCAGTATTTTCTCTCCCTTCATTAATCAGTTCTTTTCCTTCACCCTTCTTTTCCCCTTTTCCTTGTTGGCTTTCTCTCTTTTCAACATAATCTACCTTGAAAAATATTTCTGCTACTAACTAGCATTTGTGAGATGTGCTGTGCTTATTCAAGCATTGCACGCACATTACCCAGTTCAGGTTAATATACTGTCTTAATCATGTTGCTGACTGGCTGCAATACATCATCTTAAATCAAACTAGCAATAGGCAGTGCACCTAAAGATATCTCAGAGAGAGTAAGCAAACCTACTTTCTTGCAATGACCATGCAAGTGAGACACCTTCTGGCAAGGGTAACGTGAAACAGACAGAGACAGCTTGCAAATGCACCCTTTTTTAAAGTAATTGATTAAAAAATTCCCAAGACAGACATGAGTAGGATCAGAAAATACATGTTCAGACATAAGTCCTGAAAACCTTTGCCGTTTTAACAGACTTTCCTTATGTCTGAGAATCATAGCATGGGAACTTCAGCTTCTTTCCCCAGCTGTCCATTTAAATGACACTTTCTCTGGACTGGAAGGCTTTATGGATCATCATCATAGCAGTTCCTTAAATTTTCCTCAAATTCAAAAGGTGAAGAGTATGTAAGTGTCTGTGACAGCCACCTGAAAGCTTTCAGGATGTCTACATCAACATGTGGCAAAACAAGATGCTCTGTGACAGCTCCTGTAGGCTTCGCATTCACTCATTCTTGGTGTTGCTGCCATTAATCTCAAATAAATAATATTAGACTGAGAGCATATGGTGGATCTAAGAACCTAATACGGACAGCCAATTCAATTACAGCCGGTAGGAGAAGGGGTGGCTTTGTAAAAAGGCAAGGAGAGAAGGAATCAGTAAAAGGATGAAATATTAACTGTATCACCCTGGAGTAGGCTGAGGATCAGTCTTCTACCAAAAAAAGCATAACTAGAGTTATATGAGGGAGTGCTCTGGGCAGCACCTTGTTTGTCCTGGCACAATGCAACACCAAAAAGTTCAAGCTGAAACACTCAGTTATTTTTCAGATCTTTACAATAATATAATACAGTTTTTCACACAACTGCAATGATTTTCATGAACTAACTTAAATTTTGAAGAGAATATCTTTAAAAAAAAAATAAATTAAACAATTCCAACCACAATATTTTGAAGATGCTAATGAAAGAGTTCATGTTAAAAGTGGCATCAATGTAAACTAAAAGGGCTCATTCTTACGGTTCTGTTGCCAGCACTGAGGTCAAATAGGATCATACTGGCAGCAATGTAGAGAAAAAGAAATTGATATCAAAAATCCAATCCTAAACAGCCAAAATACAAGATACATTATTCAAATAGGAGCTGTAGAGCTGACACATATACAACGTCATCTTTGCAATGATTTTATTTCATTTCACAACATCTTGAATTATTAGGAAAAGCTTTGGTCCAATGGATAGGAAATTGCAAAACACATATCAGCTTTTGAACCTCGCACAACCTCCTCCTAAACTCCTGAACACATTAGGCATATACCAGAAGAGTCTATTCAACAGATTAGAAGTAGGAAAAGAACAGATTCTGACGTACAGCTCTGTTTGCCGTTTATGGCCATGTCTGAAAATAAGACCTCCCTGGCACTGTATTTGGATGATTGTGTTGTATGGTCCTTATTTGTATTCTCAGGGTTGTTCTTAGAGACCACTGCATCTGAACACAGGGATAATATTGTCCCTGTTCAGATTCATTGCAATTTAGTGCAGGCAGAAGAAAGACAACATTTACCTTTTTCTGCAGCATGGGACAAATTTTCATAATTATTTTCCACCTTTCTTTCCTCCCACAGTAGTTTTAAAGCATTCTTAGATTGATGGCATCTTTTTTTCCTTGGTGGTGGTATCTGCTGGAGATTAATGCTTAGTTAACATAAGACCTTGCACAAAAACATCAGCAAATCAAAATGATCTGCTAGTCTTTTCTGGCTTTACACTTTCTGAAAACATTAAAAAGAGGGACAATCATACCTGTGCCATGGTAAGGAAAAAAGTCCTGTAGTATTTAATCTGCTTGTGGCTTCTGTAACCTATCCAATGATGAAGGACTGCCAGGAGGAGACAGTATTGTCTCCCTGGGGACTCAGCTGGAGCAGAGCTCCCTGGAACTTCATCAGCCTCAACTGCACAAAGCCCTTGTGCCTAAGGTGACTTTCCAAAGGGACATTACAGTCAAGGGGGTTATTTGCAGCCTTAAACTTAGGCAAAGACTCGAGGGTTTTGCAGGAGCAGGAGGGAAGCATAGAGCACTGCAGAAGGGAGTTCATATAACCCCTATTTTATAAAAGCAAGTGCCACTGGTAAAACCTTGTCTCCTTTCTTCACCTCCACTAACCACTTTTCCTTTTGTAGCAATGATTGCACAGGTCAGAATAATAAATGTGGGGTGGAAGAGCCCATTATGGCTCTAATATTGTCTGAACGAAGGATGTGTGAACTTTTAGTCTTCAGAGATTTGATAGTTCAGCCAAAGGGTGTTTTTTCCCTTTTATTTTTAAAAAATTAGCTATTTTACAAAGTAATTTAAAAAAAAAAAAAAAAAAAAAAAAAAAAAAAAAAAAAAAAAAAAACAGGATTTTTGGAAGAAAAGCAATTTTTCATAAATTTCTTTTGCCTGAAACAGTAAGTTCTTGGTACTTCAGTTTCTGCAAGAAGCCATAATATTGTTTGGAAAACCAAACAATTTATTAAGGTAACACCATGGGAACAACTCCAGAGTAAATCTCTCCTCTTGGTGCATGGCTCTTTAGAAGTTGCGCAGAATATATCTCATTGTCTCAGAAACAAGGGTGAGTTGGATCGTTTCATTCCTCCTATTCTTGCCTCCTTGAAACTGAAGTAGATGGAAACTCCTAAGGTGGGGTGGAGAACCTAAGCCACTCCTGTTTTGCCTTCCTTTGTGTTGCTAAAGGAAAAACCTGCTCTTCTGGCTGGTCTGCAGCCCAGCAGGCAACACAAGAGGGCTCTGTGGCTGCGCACAGGCAGTCCCACCACATCCCACTCCACTCAGCCATGGATTTTCCTCACTCATTCCTTCTGGGCTGATCACTGTCGCTGACCACTGGCTGGTGGCAGCCCCAATCCATGGGCCCAGCATGAGAGCGAAATCTCCTGCTGCCTCCAACTGCTCCCACCTCTGCAGTCAGCTTGGCTGGGGTCTGGGATGCCTCTCCCCAGCATTAGGTGGTGAAATGCCCTGGTATGGGCAGCAGGGCAGGCAGCTCACCTGCCCTGTGGGGTGATGCTCTTCATGGACATGCTGTGTTGGAAGTACTTGCCCTCTCTTTACATGTTTACACATTAAACTCTCTATAAGGAGCCTTAGAGCAGGCAAAGCTCTTGGTTTCATTTTAGCTCTTTCTCTTCTGCAATCATTAACACTTTCCTACAGGCAGAGCTGGACATGTGGCTGGAGTCTGCAGTGCATTGCCAGGAACAGCTCCCTCTCAGGCCTGATCCCCATCTCCATGAGCCATCCTGGGATTTCTCCCAGGTGCTACAGCCGCTGTTCTTGCTGCAGGAGCCATATCATGAGCTATGAGGTGGTCCTTCATCTTCACCCTTTTGCCACAATGGCTCAGCTGTTTTTTCTCAGGAGGCCTTTCTGGGAAATTTCCCTGCCTGTCTCACGAATCTGTGGGATATATTCCCGTGACAATGACCTCCCCTCCCCACTGACAAGCTCTGACATTTGCTGAGGGCCATACTCAGCCCAAGGAATGTCAGGCAGCTGCTGCCCCCACCACAGCTTTGGTATTGATGGGTTTCTCCCTGTTCCTCCAAAACTGTTGGACACCCAATAACCCTTTCTCCAAGGAAAATTCCCCTGTACTACATGGCAATGGCTCTACCCTTGCTACCTCGCCTTTGCAAACACAATGTGATCAGAATTCATATATGGTGTTTTTTTCCAAACTCTCACCTTTGCTCTTTGGAAAGGGACTCCAAAGAAAATCCCAACCTACTGGAAAAAGAAATAATCAGAGAGAAGCCAAAAGTCTTTGGAGTATCTCTGTGACATATGGAGAGTGCTGTTATAGTAAATGACACAGTTTAAGCATTCCTAAACTGCCAGAAGCATTTTAATTGCCCCATGTCAAAGACAAGGTAAGGTGAGTACATTTACCTTCATGAAACATTTACCTTCATTTGCTCAAAGGGCAGACAGGCTGCAACTTGCATTTCAGTGCAGGGCCCTAACCCTTACCCAGCCTTCCCCTGAGTGTGTGGCTGAAGCCTGGCTATCAAAACTCCTTCATACTCTGTCGGTTCTTATCTGCACACAGCACAAAGACCTAAACTCCTCTTCTGCCACAGGTTCTCCAAGGACAGCCATTCTGCAGTAAAAATGTTTGATCATTACCGCCTTTCTCGCCCAGACAAAGGGCAATACAGTACATACAAACATCTCAAGCTGCATGTTTATAACCAGGATACTAAATGGCACAGTCAGGGTAGGACGAGGGATCACAGCAGGTCTGCACATGCCAGCCCACTGCCCCATCCTACCTGCACACAAGACATTTCCCTGGTTTGCTTCTATGAACGCACTTACAAACTCACGGAATGGTTTGAGTTGGAAGGGACCTTAAAGCTCATCCAGTTCCAAGCCCCTGCCATGGGCAGGAGCACCTTCTACTGGAACAGGTTGCTCCAAGACCTGTCCAACGTGGCTTTGAGCGCTGCTAGGACTGGGGCAGCCACAGCTTCTCTGGGCAACCTGTGCCAGTACCTCAGCGCCCTCATAGTGAAGAATTTCTTCCTAATGTCTAATTTAAATTTACTCTCTTTCAGTTTAAAACTACTGCAGGTTTTGAGAGAGGAACACTGGAGCCTGCTGCGCTGCCAGGATTTGTGCCACTAACAGGGTCCAGCAGGTCCCACAGGGTTGGGTCAAGGGGTATATTTGCCCCCTGCCAACAGGGTGACAAGTGCAGAGAGAGGAACAGTAAGGGAAGCAAAGTGCTAGCCCATTTGCAGACACATTCCCTATTGGCCCTGTCTCCAGGTGGCAGATCAGAGGAGCCAGCTGCTCTGATGTAAATTAGACCTGTTTTCTCCCTCTTGCACACAAATACAAGCCACAGATGAAAGAAGTCGTGCTGGAAGCTGCTATTTATGAGAAGCAGTTTAACACAGATGACTTACAGAGCAAATGGAAACTCAGGCTCCGGCTGAGATCCCAGATAAGAGAGGCAAGGGGAGAGTCAGTGATTTCTAGACACATATCTCAATGCACAATGAGAGAAATGCAGAGGCTGCTCAAGGCTCCCAGGAGCAGAGGCAGTGCTGAAGTGTCTTCCCTGATAGCTGGAGGGAGGCAGTGAGGACAGAGATGGGACCCCGTCAGAGCACTGGGAAGGACAAGGCACAGAGAGGATTTCCAGTTGTAAATCTGCCACCAAAAAGCCAAAAGTTTCACCAGTGCCTAAACTCCAGCCTAGGCAAGACCCTCACACATATTTCTAGAAGGCAGGAACACAAATGGCAGCAGGGTCCTTGGACATGGAGGGGTTTGGAGAGCAAAAGCCTGAAGTAAAAGAAGTAGAAGAACACGTTTGGAGTAGAGCAATGCTGTTCCCTTTCCAGATTGACAGCACATGAAAAATCCCTCTTGTAATTAGCTCAGAGCCCCATACAACCTGCCCTCTGCTCAGGCACAGCCTCCTCCTCTCCCAGCCTCTCTTGCTCACACTGCTTCACGTCCGTGACTGAGCTCTGCCTGCAAGAGACAATTCCATTTCAGTGCAACAGATTCAAACTCTAATTGAGTTTTCTCATCTAAATCAAGGAAGGAACAGCTCTGCCAGCCTGCAGTCATGAGAGCTATTTTTGAAGAGAATTGCCAAAGTAGCCAGGATGTCAAATACTGCTTTTTTAAACCATCTTTAAGGGTCTCTGTGTGTGCACATGCACATATGCGTGTGTTTCCTTTTGCAAGGAAGAAACATTTGCTCCCTGTCCTCCTGAGAGAAGTTCAGGTTGCTTTAATTGTCTGGCTGCTGAGATGGCTTCTTAGTGGCAGTTGAAAGGAAAAAAACCTTCTGTTTAAGTGTACTCCTGCTTTATGTGACTCACTGCAATGGAAAAAGCCATATTGCTGCTTCTCTCCTTTTAGCCCCATCTCATCCCAGGTACCATCTATCTTCATGCTGCTCGCGCAGTGGTGTTCACTCCTTTATGTTCCCTAATTCAAGTGCACAGTCCAGAGGTTATTTGAAACATAATTTATCCCCTTCTTTGCATAACACAAGGAAAGACTGTTTTATGATGAGGATGTCAGATTAGGAATCTCATACAGCTTTCATATTCAATACTGATTCAAACTTCTGCTGTAACTCAGTTATTCACCTTCTATTAGGCAAAGTGCAATAAAACTTTGGTTTTCATCACTTTTTCATGCCTTTTTTCTCTCCAGGCAAAGTCCAAGGCATTTTCTCTTCAGCAGGACTTAGTGCAATAAGCACCCATTACACTTACATCAGAAATTGCATTGTAAACTTTTATTTTCTATCCACTTCTTATATTCTCTTCTAAGTACTATATGCTTTTATAGGCCTAACTCCTTAGCAGATGTTTTGATCTCTATTTTAATAGGCCTTTACAGTTAAATCGGTGTTAGGAGTAATAGTCAATATATGCATACTGAGGTAGTTTCAATTTCATTGATTTTTTAGTAAGAAAATAGTCATGAGAGTGGTTTGCTGGTTTTACCATCTTACAAATAGAATGACTGACATATTTTGGAGGTTTAAAAACTTTAATGAAGATGTTTTTCCTAGGATAAAGACATTTGTAATAAAGGCCTACAGTTTTGTGAAGAACAATTAATATGTGCCCATCATAATTTTGCATTATGAAGACACTCTCAGTTACAGTGAAGTCTTACTCTGAATTTCTCTCAGAGCAGTATTCAGGATTTATCAGTTCCTAGTGGCCTTAATGATACCTGACACTACAAAGCATACTGTTTTCTTCGACATCTCTTGCAAAAATCCTTTGCATACTCTGATCAAAGCATCACAGAAGGGGTGAGGTGGGCAGGCATCTTTGGAGATGGTCCAGATACCTACTCAGAGGAGTTAGTGTAGCAGGTTGCTCGGGGCTGCATCCAGTTGCTTTTTCAACAGCTCTAACGGTGCAGCCTCCACTGCCTCTCTAGGCAGCCTGAGCCAGTGTTCAACCAGCCTCACAGTAAAAGCAAATTTTCTTACGTTTAAATGGAATTTTCTGTATTTCAGCTTGTGCCCTTTTCTTCTTGTCCTGCCAATGCGCGTCACTGAGAAAAGTCTGTCTCCATCTTCTGTACTCCTCCCACCAGGTGTTTGCATACATGGACAAGATCCTCCTGAGACTTCTCACCACCAAGATCAGCACCACCAAGTCTTTCAGTCTCTCCTCATGTGACAGATGCTCCAATTCCCTAATCAAGTACATAGCTCTTTGCTGGACTCAATTCAGTATGTCCATTTCTCTTTGTGCTGGGTGCCCAGAACTGGACCCAGCAATCCAGATGTGTCTCATTAATGCTGAATTCACTTCCCCTGACCTGCTTTCTAATACAGCCCAGAGTGCCTTTGGTCTTACTTGCCTCAAGACCACATTGCTGGCTTATGTTAAACTTGGTGTCAACCAGGACCACCATGACCTATCATGCAGAACTCATTTCCAGCCAGAATTCCCCACACTCTGCTGGTGAATACGGTTACGCAGGGGCAGAACACTGCCTTTGCTTTACTGAACTTTATGAGAGAGCTCTTAGCTCATTTCATCCAGCCCTTTCTTCAGTCCCTCTGAACACTAGTACATTCATCTGGTATATCCTCTCCTGCCAGTTTTGTATCATCTGCAAACTCACTGAGGGTACACTTTGTCCTGTTACCTAGATAGTTAATGAAAATATTAAACATTATAGAACTCAAACTCTACTCATTGAGTATGCTACTAGTGGTGAGCTCCAGCTGGATTTTGTACTGCTAGTCTCACCCCTTTGGGTTCAGCCATTCAGCCAGTTTCACGCCATGTCATTTCTACTTACTGGCCCCATACTTCATCAGCTTGCCTCTAAGGACCTTAATAGAGAACAGTGTTGAAAGTCACTTCCTAAAGAAAAACAGCATCTGCCACCCTCCTCTCATCCACTAAGCCAGTCGTCTTATTGTAAAGGCTATCACACCCCTCTGCGCGATGAGGAAGAAGGTCTTAAGTCCAAGGTCATGGCACTGAAAGGCCAGTTTTATTTTCCCACTGTTTGGAATTATTATTTGTAGGATGAATCAATTCTGGCAGGAGGAAGGTAGATGTGATTTCTTCATTGCTGTTATACATTAATAGATCTTGTTTACCCTAGATTTCAGATATTTAAATGCATTGCAATATTCTGGGTTTAAAATCGTGCTGTGACCTTTAGAAGAGAAAAGGATCCTGAGGCTAAAATATCAGTTGTGCCATTGCAAAGACAGCTCATTTCCCCATATAGAGATGTTTGTGTTGCTAACAAGAAGCTTGGTTTTTATGCTGTTCTTTGTGAAAATAGAAGCTCAGCCTTGGCGTCATCTCTCCTTGAGGTAGCCGAGATGTGAAATTCGCCCATGCTTTATGCCAAATGCAGTTGATAGCTTAGTTGAAAATTGAATTTTCTTTAGAAGAGAAAGCAAAGTGGACAAAAGTCAATGGAAATATTCTTTTTGGCATCCCCAGGCCTTGAAGGAGCTCTTTGAAGATGGGTTTTCATGAAGAGAGATGCAATGTTGAACTAGAACCTGGAATTACTTCCTTAGTCTAACCTTTTAAATATTTTAGAGTCACATTAAAGAGGAAGACTCTCCCTGCCACACTTAGTTCTTCAAAGCCAGTTCTCTGCAGAGATGTGAAAGAGCAGGAAACAGATAATATTGATACAAACTTATTCAAAGATCTGAGAAAAAAATATATATGTTTCTGTGTCTGGCCAACATTGCTCAGAGCTTAGAAACACCTGGGTGTGCAATGAAAGTCCATGCTCGCCAGTGTTTATATGGGACACATACAAGATGTAGCATGGCCTATGGCACCCTGGGGAGGATGGAGGACCCAGGAAAGGCTATGAGTGTGATAGGTTCTGGAGCATACACTGCATGTGGACAGGGTGAAAGCACAGGGAGTGAGAAGCTTAAGGAGGAATTTGGTTGCTGTCTTTCATTACCTGAAAAGAAATTATATAAAAGGAGCCAGGCTCATTTTGTAGAAGCATAAAGAAAGGGTGAGGGACAACAATCACGACTTACAGAAATAAATCTTCACTGTGAAAAGCATTAACCACTGAAACACAGGACCAGTGAGTCTGTGGACTCTGCACCCTCAGCCCAAAACCTGAGCAACCTACTCTGCCCTTCCAGCTGCCCCCGCTTTGGGCTGGAGATGGGGCAGACAACCTCCAAAGGTCCCTTCCAGCCTGAACCATTCCTAGTCAGCCAGTGACTCACAACTGAGTTAGCACAACTCACATGATCACCTTGCACTGAGACCAGGTATCCAAACCCTTCCTGAGGTGTAGATATGCACAGGAATGTCCTAAGCTCAGTAGGAGCCTCTCCTGCATCTGAAAAAAATACTGAAAACCAAAGATTCTTTCCAGAGGCATTTCAAGAGTTTCAGAAACTTTCTGAATTAACTCTAGAGCTGTTACTAATATATGTGAACATTCAGATTCTATAAGCTTTTTCAAACACGCAGAAAACTGCAAAATTATATGTCTGCTCTTAACTTAGTTTCTCTGACAGCAAACCTGTGCTTGCTACATATGCAGGACTTTCTTCACAGAAGTGTAGTCTAAATACACGAGTATATTTTTCTCTTGGGAGATATTTTTAACAGATGTGCATACTGGTTATAGATATACTTTGAGAGAACATGCTAATTTTATGCACTAGTATGTGATATCACACGAAGCATCAAATGCTAGGCAAACATCAATTCATTTCTGATAGCTGAATATTAGAAGCATATATATCTCTGATACTCCAAAGATATCTGAAAAGCCTCTCTTGGATACAGAGCACTCTTACTTTGCATCTCCTGCTGCTTTGTCAATAATTTATCTGTAATTAATTATTGAGATACTTTATTTTTTTAATATAAGTAAAATCTTGACAGTATAAAACACAGAATCATGAATTCAGTGTTGAACTGCTCAAGCACAGCCTGAGTAGAAAGGAAGAAGAATTCTTATTAGCATACAAATGGATGAGATAATGGAAAAGGGAATATACTGCTCAGGAAGCAGTTTTACAAATAGTATTTTTCAAGAGTTCTGCAGGATGGAAGTCCCCATTTGATAATGGCATTTAAAAATTGTCATTAAGACCTTTATCCTTTAATGTGCCACATGTACGTGGCTGCTGTCCAGATGCCAAGTGAGGGTGGGGAGGAGGTGGGCTTTGTGAGAAGTGGGAGCTCTTCAGCTGAGCATCACATTGTCTTATAGACTTACAGATCCTCCCTGCACCAACCTCCAGAGACTACAGAGAGGATTTTCAGCAAAGTGCTGAAACACTTCAGCAACATGAGAAATTCAAAAATCTGAATGAGAAAAAAAATATCTGAAGTGCATTCCTTTCAGCAGCAAACTTAGATTTCTAAGGTTTCTGTGTCACTGGTTAGAAAACAGTATGGTCACAGGTCTAAAGAAATCAACAACCATTTTTTATGTTAACGTATATTGAATTAGAATTATAGGATAGGGCAAGAGATAATAGCTTTATACTGGAAGAGGGTAGATTTAGATTAGATATATGCAATAAATTCTTTACTGTGAGGGTGGTGAGGCGCTGGCACTGATTGCCCAGAGAAGCTATAGATGCACCTTCCCTAAGTGTTCAAGACCAGGATGGATGGGGATTAGAACAACCAGGTCTAGTGGAAGGTGTCCCTGCCCATGGCACGATGTTGGAATTGAATGAGCTTTAAGATCCCTTCCAGCCCAAACCATTCTGTGATTCTATGATTCTATGAATTTATACTGCTACTACAACATATTTAAAGAACTTACTTACCCTTAGCTGAACTGCAGAAATCGAAGCTAATGTGCTTCCAGCATCTTGCAATGCAAAGTAAAATGGATTATCTTAAACAGCCTTTTCTGGAAACAGCCTGCACAAATGTATGCAAGAAGTTGCCTCCTCTCACCTGGGAGGTAATTTCATAGCTTGCGACTCTCTGATCGTATTTTTAAGGAATTCTTGTGGGCCTCAAAAGAAAGTTTGCATTACATGTTTATGCCAAGGCAGTAGATAGACTTTTCCCAAGGAAATTCGTCATTAAACCGCCCATTAGAAGGAAAGAGCTGCAAATTCCACCTGCTTTCTTATATCCTTGGACCAGTCTAATCAGTGTGTCCAATGTCTTAATCTCAGGAAACTATAGAGATATCTGTGGGCGAATGTCACATGGGCAATCACTGCAGGATTTCAGGGTATTTTTTTGTCTCTGTACACAGACTAAGCATTGTAAACCAAGCCACTGAAGTCATTGTAATAGAGTTCAGCGTGCTTCTTTTCAGGCACAGAAAAGTTATACTACTGCCCTCAAGATTAGAAAAGAAAAACTAAAAGCATGCTTCAGCAACCTAAGCTCTTTATAACCTTTGAAGCAGCAAATTTTTGACAATACTTCATAGAGAGAGTAGTGGAAGACAAGCAGCTGCACCAGTACAAGTTATCATCAGTTAAATGATCAGATTCCAGCTGACACAAAAGTCAAGTCAAGCAAATAACACAAACTTCCAAGAGGAGCTACATGCACATGGGGTTCATCTTGAAAGTCACTGGAGTGATTCACTCATGGAAGTCCTGATGCCTGATAATTACCTCTTTTCCCAGAAAGAAGGTATTTGCAACTAGGGTGGTCATTGCTCAGATTTCAGTCAGAAGATTAAAAGGAAAGTGGACTAATGGAAGGCTCAGCAAAATAAATATCATGTCACTGACCTACATCTTTACAGCTGCTCTCTGTCTTTGATCTAGTGATTAAAGCACAGACAGTCCCAGGAGTTCCTATCTTACCTCTGGTTTTAACATCTTCATTGCAACTACCTGGGCACTGTAACTAGACATGGATGTAGCAACAGTTGAAATTATTTATGCTGTTTTACATATCAATGATGCTTTTGAGTTGGTATCAATAGAAGAAATTAAACTTGATATAAATAGACCAAACTACTTGAAGAGTGACAAAGAAAAGGAGGCTGGGAACCTGCTGGGACCTTGAGGGAGCAGAAGTTCTTTCTGTGTTGCTGGACAATATGGCAGCGTTCAAAGGCATCTCTCTTTGTGATAGATCATTATAATTCTTGCTCCAATTCCCACTTTTTTGTTGACATATTTCTTGAGGAGAATATCCCCCAAAACAGGTGGAAAATATATCAAAAAAAATTGATATTTTAGACTTCTGTGCTCTCCCTGTTGTCAGGGAGAGAAATCCTTAGTACTGCTTCCCATGGCAGTCTGGAAGCAAGCTGGCAACACAATACTGAAATAACTCATTTTCCACAAACATTCACCCATATCAGAGGCAACAGGGGCTATGAAGCGGACAGATTTGGGGACTGTAACAAATGGAACCCCTAGAAAGCAACAATGTAACAAGATGTCCACTGAAACCACCTGAAATGAGTGCTGAAAAAGATTAAATGAGAGAAAGTTAGAAGGGAAGCAGACGGAAGAAAAAAACGAAATGAAAGGAATGGAGAAAGAGAAAAAGACCTCACCAGAAGAACTTCTCTGAGTCACTCTTTTAATAAAACTTTCTGTAAAGTTCAAAAACACAACTGCATTTTATCTGTGAGCCTGAAAAGATGAAAGGAGCAAGGAGCAGAAAGTTGTAACTTTCATGTTTATACACAAATACTTCGAAAGAACCTGACTCTGCCAACACCTTCATTCAGTACTTAGAAGTGCAAGCACAAATTAAGTGAAGGCTTTGAAGTCCTCAGCTATGCAGAAGCCCCAACAGAACAAGAAGTTCTGAGCTAAGGCACAGGAAGAAAGGTACATACAACGCTGGGGAAGGAGCATGAGTACAAGGAGGAATAGACAGAAGAGATGTGCATTTTAATCCCCCGAGTTTTGCTTGCACCAAGAGTTGCATTAAACCTGTAGCAGCAATTTGGTTCAGAATGCCAGCAAGTCCCTGTCCTGGTTTGGCAGCATTTTTAGAAGCTACTCTGTCAGTCACTGTTCAATTCATGGCCTCTCACCTTCTCTCTTCTTGGTGAGAACATGCTTCCCAGGACTGGAAGGCTGTGGATAGACACAGCAGAAAGGGAGAGGTTCCAATTATCGTTCCCAGAGCTGCTCTGCACAGGAGCAAATGTGGCTGCAATTGCAATAGTACCAGCACCAGTCTTTCAGCTGATCAAGGGTCCAGGGGCTTAGCAGCTCTCCACACCTTCAATAATAGGGCCACGTTGTGTCCCAGGAGAGTTCTCCAGTAATAAAGCTCAAAATACACAGAATTCAACGCACTTTCTCCAGCCTGGATTGTCTCCATGGGCCACCTCCATCCCATCCTCACATTAGCCCCCCTGGCTCAAGAAGCATTCTTCACCTAGATGGCTCTACTCAGCTGACACACTACAGTACAGTTCTAGGCCTGCACTACATAGACTTGGCCAAGAAAGAGTGCTACTGAGCTTTCAATGGCTGTCAACACAACAAAGGAACCAGAGAGAGGATAAATAATTACCTTCTGATCAGAGGAGATATTCTATAAATATCCAAGTTGGTAGGATACACTGAAGAGAAAGTCAAATTCCAGTAAAGTTGCTGTGCATGCAAGAGCCAAAACACTACATCCCAGAAGGAAAACTAAAACAGAACCAAAGCTAGTTCTTACACTTGGTTTTGGACCCCGAGGGCTCCTTATTTTGTGTACAGAACAGGAATATTGACTTTGGCAGCACAGTGTGCACCCTGCAGGGCTCTGAGCCTCTTCCTGCTGCCCCTAGTTCTCTTCTCCCATAAATTCCTCTTAAGAAAGAAGGAATTTTACTTAGAAACAAAAGATTCTCTTAATAAGTCTTCTCATGTATGGCCAAGAGCAAAAACTAAATGTTTAACCTCTGACCTCAAGGCTAAATTACAGCATGCTAAGCGATGAGAAGCTGCTGCTTACTGTTTGCCTTAAGAACAGTAAAAATGACACCATTTTCAAAGCGCAGTTAGCGCTTCTGCTGTGTTTAGCACCAAAGTGGTTTTTCTTGGTTTCAAGGTTTTTTCCCTCAAGTTTACAGGATATCTCTGTAGATAAGAATCTGGAAATTCCTGCTGAGCACCCAAATATTGATGTTGGCCTTATATACATATATGATAGCTTGTATATTTACACAGATATAATTGTACATATATGATCTATAGGCAAGTATAAAATTACTACGTCTATGCATCCATGAATATACTCATCCAAAGGAGGAAAACTTGGATCCCAACTTGGAGATATTAAAAAGCCACCTGGATATGGTCCTGGGAATGTGGTTCTAGGTGGCCCTGCTTGAGCAGCAGGGGTGGGCAAGAAGACTCCTCCAGATGTCCCTTCCCACCTCAACCATTCTGTGACTCTAAGATTCTGGTTTTCTACCCAAAAGCTATTATTTGTGCTTAAGTTGGATGTCTTCTAATGGAACCTATCTCTAGAGCAGATGAACAATTGAACACCATGTTTATCCTAAGGTCCCACAAGAAGTCTTTCTTTGTATTTCTGTTTTTCTTTTTGAGACCTGCTGTGAAAAGCCCATTGTTTTACTGTCAGCAGTTCAATAAGCTTCAGAGATGAACACTGAGCCCAGTGACAAAAGTTAAATACCCCTACATTCAACAACTTCATGGAAGATTTTAATCCCCAAAGTAAAATGCTGCTACTGCTTTGCCCAGAATGACAGATTGTGCAAACATCATTTTTACACAGTTTTTTTCCACTCAGTGGTGAGCTTTTGGTCCTTACAGCTGTCTCTAGGTCAAAATTAGATGGAAGAGAAAACTTTTCTAGGCTTGGCATGAGAAATACTGTGTCCCAAGTTACTGAGAAATATTAATGAGTGTACTAATGGATAGAATAAGGAGCTTTAATGACTTACATCCAGCTGGATGGAGCCTTACAATCTATGAAGGACTGAAGGCAGGCTCCCAGAGGGTCTCATGATGTGCTGATTCTCAAATAAATCCTTGGATGGGTTTCCTGGGAGTGCTCACAGACTCAGTAGTTTCAGGCACCAATTCAAGAAAATTGTCTTATCCACTATCTACCATTGCAAGAAATTCGAGGGTTTTCAGTACCCAGCAACTAAAACAAGGGAAACTCCCAATCCCTAATAATTTTGCAATGTGCTTAATTTCAAACATAGGGTTTTAATCCTTGGATTAGACCATATTTTTTAACTGTTTGCTGTACTGCATTTGATCATTTTCTGAACTGGCTTACACAGTTCTAAATATAGTATATTATGCCACATAAACAAGTGAAATCCAGATTCTTGCTATTCCAGCTACAAAGAGATACTAGCTTGGGATCCACAAGGGTTTGTATCGCACAAGCTTTCTGTCCACTTAAGGTGTCGATTTTGGGTTTAGTTGCTTTTTAGACCTCAAATAAAATAAACAGTTGTCATTATTTGCTATTGCTTTCTTTACATTTATTGTCCTCTGGCAGTAAATGCATCTGTTTAACCACAGCACAAAAGAAAGTTGCCAGAAGTTTTAAGCCCCAAAGACTTAACTCCGAAAGGGATCAAGCTCAGTGGACAGAGGAAGGCCCTACAGAAACAGCTGTTATGTTGCAAGGTGATCCCAGCCATCACATTATTTCTTACAAATAGTGCTCTAAGACGACTCAAACTTTCACTCCAATGAATCAAGATATTGCCACAGATCTTCTATTGCATTTTACATGCAAAACATACTTTGATTATTTTTACTTGTAAAATTCTGTGAGACAATGTAAGATGACATTATTGCATAATGCACACAGCTCCACACCGGCTACCAAGAAGGAGAAAAACGACTGCTACTGCTGAACCCAGGACAGTCTCCCACATTCTTAATACTAGATAAATGTTATTTCAACACAGTATTAGCTGCTGATTCCCTGAGGGAGCCTGGAGGGAGGAGCAGCAGTGAGCAGCAGAAAAGACCAGTTCTCTCCTTACTACCTGCTCTGAGCAAAGGCAGAAGGGCTCTGAGAAGATGGTATGTCCCTGCTGAGCTGAGATTGCTCTGATCATTGTTGCAGCTACATCTGCTACAGGACCCGTTTTTTTGTACATCACCAGAAGCCTGCAGACTTCCTATCTCCAAGACATACCTCATAGCAGGGGCTGACAGCAGCCACCTGAACATGTCACTGGCTTTGGACAATGTCACAATGGTGTGACAATTCCTCCCGAAGTATATTTCTCTCTGTAACTTTCCCACATATTGGAAGTGAAAACACATCAAGCGTTAAGGGACATAAAAGCCTTAGATGTGCCTTGGCTGCTTCTTCCTCTCTGTTTGTGCTGCTTGTCTGCAGCCCATTCATTCCACAATGACCTTCTCTTGCTGGCTGGTGACTCTGTTGTCAGGTCCAGGCAGCCCAGCATGATGGCAGAATATTTAAATGCCCCACCACCCACAAGGCCCATAACCCAATGCATCCAGAGGGGCTGAGCAAAAGTTTCATAGTTGAGTCTTCTTATCTTATTTGTAAATGGCCCTTTTTGCAAACTCAGAACTGGGCCTAAAATATTGAACAGTTTGTGTCTTTAAATCAGGTCATGCACCATCCCCTCTTGGGTTATCTCAATGGCTCTCTGTTATTATCTTTGGTTTTTTCTCTTGATTAGACCTTGACACTTCCTGCCTTTGCCTGTTGTCATATACAGTGCCCACAACCAGGGAACAGGGATGATTAGTGATTTTGACCTCTGCACCACAGAGTGAGTTACAGCATTCACAGCCCAGCCACCCACCTGGCTTGTGAATAGGGACACATTTCTCCTACCCTCATTGCTGCCAGGCACAGTGACAGTGCAGACTTTGCAGAGCAGAGTTCACCGCAACCAGTGAAGGGTCTCATCTCAGGAGGTTTCTGGTGAGCCTACCCATGGAGTGAGAGAGAGAACTCCACTGCAACACAGCTCTTTCATGACAGACCTCAACACAATGGCTGTCCAAAATGGCACCAAAATGTACGCAGTCAACAGCAATGTTATTTCAACCATCAACACATAAGGTGGGACCAAAGTTCTGCTGCAAGACCCCTGAAACCTCTGACAGAAGAATGCTTGCCCTTGAGTACCACTATGCCAGGCTACAAAGATGCTTTAATCTTTCTCTGTCCTTATCTCTAAACCAGCAGATAACAGCAGCCCTTGGCTTCCCAGGGTTTCTGCGAGCCCAGATAAAGACCTCAAGGTGTCCCACTACCAATGTGTTATAAAGACATGGACCTTCTCTATAGAGAGGGGCATGGATCCATTTTCTCTAGTTCTAGAGCAGTGTCCAGCATTACAGTAGAGAAGAAGTGATATGTTACATTTTTGAGGAGACTTTCATGTTTCGTTTTAGTTATTTGAACTCTAGTTATTCACCACCACAAAAAAGGATGCCTTGAGTTCCTATAAGAAAGTAAGCCTAATAGGATACTTGAAGGTAGAAAACCAGGTAGTCTCAAACATGTTCTTGCAGCAAATGGCAAGAAACAAATTACACAGCAAAAAAGAAACCAAGATAATCTTTATGTAGTTTAAAGAATCATAAGTCTGGCGCCAACAGACGGAGAATAGTACAATCAATTGGCCTATTGAAATGGAGAGATGATTTTTATAATGGTGCATAATGATAAAAGACTGGCTGATGGCTGGATTTGTCATTGTTTGTGGTTTCTCTTACTGAGGAACATAAGAAATGCCTCTACTTTTCCAGCAGCAGCATTCCAGGTCTTGGCAGACAACTGAGTTAATTATGAGGAAGTTCTAGCAAAAAAAAATTGAAGCCCTTCTGAGCATACCACAACTTCTTTTAATCAGGAGTTCTTGTATCATGAAGTAGGAGGAAGAGGCAAACTTTGCTTCCTTAAGTCTTCCTGCTGTTTAGTCACCTTGCGTACTTCAGGTAGCCTGAAACTGCAGTTCAGTTAGAGGGTCAAGTCATACTCCACAATTTTCCTAAAGCACTTCTGTAGCACAAGGCAGACACTGACATTAAACACTATGTGAAACTGACAGCACGCAGCCATTCTTGCAAGTTTGCTGCAATTCCAGCGCCTGGTTTGCTTTCAATTCCCAGAGATCAGAGCTTCACCCTCTGGGAGGGTCAGTGGAAAACTCAGGCCCAGGATTTCCCCTATTTCTGCTCTGTATCTGCAGGGAGACCAGAAGAACCACTCCCAGCTTAACTCTTCAGTTTGCTTTCAACCCCGTGGCCCCTCTGAAATCCACCCATGCTGGAGAAGCAGTTCTTAGTTAATTTTTCAATAGGAAGTTGAACTCTCTCAATGTCTTCCTCCAAATCCTGAGGCATCTGATACTATTTTATCAACAAAGAACCAAATCTGAAGGCTTGTAATGAAGTGAAAATCTCTCTGAATTATATTCACTTGCCCAAAATGAGACATTTGATATTTTCCTTTTCTCCCTTCAGGCAGTAAAGACAAAGAAAGAGTGACATGTACAATGAAAACAAAAATACATCAGAATATACTTACCTCCATGAGACTGAATCTGAGAGTTTTCAGATCTGCACAGTGCATACTGGTGGGATCAACACCCATGACAGAGCTCCTACATGTACAGGCTATAAAAATAATAATGACTGCAGAAAGACTGGAGCTGCTCATTGACCAACACATCTCCCTGATTGCAATTTAAGGACTGAAGATATGACTCACCCCACGCAGGCTGTGTTCCATTTCATTTGAACGTTTCAGAGTCAGTTTTGCTCTATCTGCACTCAGTTTCTGATGTTACAAGTGTGTCTTCAGTGTAGATCACTCGCCTGCTCCATGTTTGTGATATTTTACAAGGCAGAACATAAGCAATGTAAAAAACCTGGGATTCAGTTCATCTCATGAGTAGTGCTGTTAAACCATCGAAGCACTCTAAAGTGACTTTCACCCATACCAGAAAGCTAACATGGCTCTAAGCCTCCGGCATATCAGCTTAAAAGCATTTCCTGTGGTCTCCTCATTTCTTTTGAGAATATCCTGTAAGTGATGTACAATCAAGGAACAAACACAATTTCTCAGAGTGCTTAGTTTTCACTTTGGCACAATCTGTAGTTGCTATGTTCCAAAAACCTCATGGGAATTCAATTATCCCAAGTCCTACTGTCCTGGACCCCTTCATCTGATTTAGCTGAAATTGGCTAATATACTCAGAAGTAGAAGACACATGCACACACACCAAATGAAACTGTACAAACTATACTAAAGCAAGCAGCTGTAAGATTTTAGTCATGCAAATTTATATCTATGTTAGCATGAATTCCCAGTCCTACCTGTGATAGTCTTTTGCTAAAGCAGCCAAATGATCTCCTGCACGTTTTGTCTCTCAGCCACAGAATTCAACCCTTTTTCTTTTCTCTATTTTTCAATTTTTTTTTTTTTTTTTAATGTGTCTGATCTGTGTCTTCCTGGGATTTCTGTTAGTGGTAAGGTTGTCATTGCCAAGAGCCAATCAAAAATGGTGGGGAAGTCTCTTCTAGAAAAACAGCATGTCCCTCTTGCTTCCTGAGTGATGCTCAGTGCTTGCCACAACTACCCCATATCTGTGAAATGTCCTGACACCCTAACCCATGTGAAGAATAGATAAGCACATCCTTCAGATCAAGGCACAATACAGGGGGAATGTGTTTATTCTAGCTCTTAATGCTGTTAATTATACAATATATTAGCATGAATCAACTTCATCTCAATCAACCCTTGCCCCATGTTACCCCTGTAGGAACCACCAGGAGACATGAAATACAACATGAAGAGGGTAAAACAACACAGAAAAGAATGGAATTAAAATAATGGAATGAAAAGAACCTTCTGAAAGCTTCTGAGAAGTCTGGCAACTGTTTGGGACTGGGACTGTGCACAAACTCTGGAAAAAACCTCTGCCAGTAATGGCCAGTTCCACCTTTCCCGTGTAGTCTTCTTTTTTCCCATGGGTTTTCCCAGCTTTGATAATAACCTGAATATTACAAAATATAATGTCTCCACCAGCATTACTTAGCTGACACCTTAGTCATTTTTTTGGTCTGCAAATCTAGACTTGTTTAGTATTCATTCAGTCAGGTGAATTCCACCATGGAACAGGAAAACAAATTGAGTTTCGTGCTTAATACCTCCACAGCTTCCAGAAAGAGGGCAAGACAGAGAAAACATCATTTCACAAAGGAAAACTTCTGAGCTTTCTTGCTTAATAAGCACTTTTCCCAAGGAGCCAATAGAAAAACTTTCATCTGGTCTTTCCTAATTGCATAGAATTGACCTAGATTGCCCTAAAGACTGAACTCTAAGGGAAACTGAACTTCTGACAAAACAGTCCAGATTTTAGCCCAAATAAATAACACATACCTGGAGGTCCCCTTCGGACTCCATTTAAACACTATTGTCAGTCTTCATGAATTGAAGTGATAAAAGCGTTAATTCGACTTTCAACAGTACTGAAGGCTAGGGGAAGTGTGGGAGTTTAAATTATAGATGCTTCTGGTAAGAAGTACATCATTATTGTTAATTTCATCAGCCACAGGAAAAATGAAAACTTTCACAGAAACCCAACAAAGATGATAATTTAATGGTCTAATAGGATGTGTACTATAAGACACTGAAAACACAAGGATTATTTAAACATGGAATGATGAATATGTCCTTGTGTGCAGCTGCATTCTGATGCCAAATGCAAATAAAAGCAAGGCAAGATATGCAGTGAATGATTTGGATTTGCTTCTCTGTAGTCAGCAGTGGAAAGTAAGGCACAACAGGGACTTTAGACAGAGAGAAATCTCTGATCGTTTCCAAAAGCTCTTCTTCTCATGACAGTTTTGCAAGTACAAAGATCAATAGCTAGTGTTGTGTTGTTCCCTTTATACTGTTTAATCTCAATAGCATACGTCATGGGTTCAGCAGTAGCAGTCATTTTTCTCCTTCTTGGTAGCTGGTGCAGTGCTGTGTTTTTGACTTGTGGCCT
>JAOEHY010031222.1:0-15337 GCA_025447955.1 Psilopsiagon aurifrons | reverse complement strand
GCACTGCCAGGGATGGGGCAGCCACAGCTTCTCTGGGCACCCTGTGCCAGCGCTCAGCACCCTCACAGGGAAGAGCTGGCTGAAAGGTGCTGCTGTTAAGATTTGCATGATGTAATGTGCCTTGGTTCCTCTAATCAAGCCCTTTTCTGTTTTATTACATCCTTTATTAAGTGAAGACTTCGGAATGACTTTGAAAAGCTTTAAAAATTAATAGCATTCACTTGCCCAGCCAAGCTGCTGCTTCTCCAGGTCCCAGCTCCCACATTGAAGCCAGATAACTCATTATGGGGTGAGATCCCAGCCCTGTCGTGCACCTTTGCAATGCTTATTTCATGTGATGCTCTTTTGGATTGGCACTTCTCATTGACAACTGGGGTGATGTGGGGTTTCAGCCTGCACAGGAGGAGAGGAGGGACGACCAGGACCTGGACCCCAGAGACCTTGGGGGCAAGGAAGGAGGGGAAGAGAAGGAAGAGAGCTCCAAGCCAGAACCCAAGCAAGCGACTCCAGAGCCCAAAGCAGACAAGGATTTGAAAGCTGCCCACAAAGCAGTGAAAAGACACAGAAACATGTACTGCAAAGTCGTCTTGCTGGATGACACCCTCTTTGAGTGTGCTGTGGATGTAAGTACTTTAGGGGCTTGTTTCTGCTTCTCTTTTCCCTCTCCCTTCTCCTTCCCTGGAAAAATTATCACAAACACGATTTAATAAGAGCCTAATTTGCTGCCAGTGAATTACATGACAGGCTTTACTGCAGAACAACCTTGCTGTGAGCTGGAACAACTTAGTAGTGGTGTAAAAGTCCCTAGTGCCCAGGAATCTTGTTTTCATTATTCCACCTTTTCCAGGGTGCCTTGCTTTGTAAAAAGGGGCACATTATCTTACGTGCTGTTCACCTTTCATTTGTATCCCAGACTAGAGGTGAGGTTGTTGTGTTAGGTTGGGCTTGTCTGGATACCTTTTGCCCCTTTCCTTTGAATGAAATGGGTTGGCAGCTTGATTTGTGCTTTTCTGTTCACCCAGGGTACCTTTGGTTATCAGGCTGCTGGCTGGCATAACTCCAGGAGCCTGGATATGCAGAACAACGTGCAGTGTTTAGCCTTCACTTGAATATATTTGCAGTAAACAATTTAAAGTGATTATGGTGACTTACTGCAAACCCCTTCATCGGGGAGGTTTTCTTCTGCTTTATTTTGTGCATTCTCTCACAGGGCTGTCTTGCTGCCAGGGCAATAAAAAGACAGCAGAAATCCCCATTTCAGTATGAAAGTACTTGTCTGGAATATTAATAATCTACTTCTTCCCATTCAAGCATATGCCATCTGCTTCTTTTTCCCCAGTCCTGCTGGCTCAATGGGCCAGGAGAGGGATGTGGGCACAGGGATGTTACCTTGGGTGCTCCTGGGCAAGTAGGTCAGTGCTGGTCCTTTGTGTAGCAGCACTGTTGCTGCCTGGGATCCACTCAGAGCGTTGCTGCCCTGATCACTTTCCCATTGCCAAGAACTGTGTGTGCAGCCCTCGAGAGGAAAGTGTGCCCTGGAATGCTGGTGGCACCCTCAGCAGCACCCTCGCTGGGGCTTTGTGTGTGTTTGGGGTCTTCACATCCTGGCAGGCTGCAGGGACGCTGCTGGGGGGAGAGCGATGGTGGGGTGGTTGCTCCTGATTTGAGCAGGATGTTATAAGTTTCTTCCTGTAGGTCCTGAGAGTCGTGGTGGGGATTAAGAGGGGCAGTTCTCAGTGAGATGCTGTTGTCCTGACAAGTCCCCTCAGCTTTAACACAGATGGAATCCCACTCCAGCATTTTGAGAGTTTACTGAGACTTAATCGGGAAGGAATTGGAACAGTGTAGGCAAAGATCAGTTGCTGTGCAAATAGGCCTAACAGGAGAGCTGTGGGCACAAGTGGAGCATCAGTAAACCTCGGTTTGCGTCACTGGAACTGCACTTTCTTCCCAGCAAAACCTTCAGTAGAGTGAGCTGCTCCTGGTTACGATAGCTTTGTGCCTGAGGGGTGTTTCCCTTCATGCTTTTGGACTAAAAGCGTGGCTGTTCCGAGGGCCAGTTCCCTTCTGCAGGATTTGGAAAGAAGAAAAGAGATGCTCGAAATGCTCCGAGTGTATTTCTGGAGGCAAGAACCTGAGTGCTAAGCAGCCTTTTGTGCATAAGGCAGAAGTGGAGAAGCTGGGTGTCAGCAGCAGCAGATGGGGTTGATGGAAAGGCCACGGAAATGATGGTCTTTGGTTCTGAGCTGCTGGTTTCTTCTCTGAGCCTCATAAGTCAGGTTGCCCCCAAAATGGGAGACTCCAGCGTTGGGAGGGAGCAGCAGTTTCATGCCCCACGTTGATCATCTTTTGATCAACATCTCATTGTCTGGTAGCCTGGGCCCTGGGGGATGTACCTGGGGAGGGAAAAGCCATACAAATCCTTGATGTTTGTGGGTGGTGTTGCGAAGCTCAGCTTGGGGTTGTTCAGACACAGAGCCGATGGTAGCAGAGACCCTGTGCAGTTCTCATTGCTTCTCTGGTTCCAGTCTTTGTGCCTGATGCTCTTTCCTATAAGGGGGTCCTTGCCCAGATGCCACCAGGAGATCTGATTTTGAGCTGCTCGGGACTCCTTTCTTGACAGTGCAGTGTGGTTTGATGACGTTCCCTCTCTCCCCTTGCCCGTGACCCAGGGCAGCAGAAACCAGCCCATCCTACAGAATGTCTTCTCTCTGTTTGCAGAAACATGCCAAGGGGCAGGATCTCCTTAAGAAAGTCTGTGACCACCTCAACCTCCTGGAAGAAGACTACTTTGGTTTGGCCATATGGGACACACCAACCTCCAGGGTAAGCAGCTGCTGGTGCGTGGTGTTCTGTGCCTGGGTGGGTTCAGCTCCTTACAGGATCCTCTCCTCTTGGGAGGTGGTGGTGCATAAACTCTTCTTAAAGCTTCTTTTGGTGTCTTCCCAGAAAGGGGTTATCCCAGAGGTAGAAGTTGTGAGTAAATGGCAGAGGATTGTGGATTTGAGTTCAAAAGTGACTTGGGCCTGGATTGTCACTTGGAGAAAATTCATTGTCTATGAGCTGACTGCAAAGTGATGCCATTGCTTTGTGAAGCTGTAGCTCAGGAAGCCAGGCTGCCCTGGCGCTGCTGTCAGCATGGGTAAGCTTTGGTCAGAGCCACCCAGAGCAGATTTGAGTCAAGGCTTTGTCCTGCAAAGAAACCTGTGACTCCATACCAAAACTCTTACTCATATGGTTTCAGTGTAAGGTCTTTGTTTGGTTAGACTCAAGCAGTGTCTTATCTTTTAAACCCTTGGTTATGCTTTAACTCAAGCAATTACTCATGCTTTATTTCCTGAAGCCTGAAGGGTGCTGAACTGAAATCCAGGGACCCTTTTATGTCCTTTAGACCAGATAGGTTGGTCCATGCTCTGACTATGCCCATGCTTCACCTACAGAATCACTCCTGGGCCATGTTACTGTGGCTGACAAACATTTAGCGTTAAATACTTCATAAATGTAAGTGTGAATTGTTCATAAAGAGGCAGAAGAACACCTCATCACTATCTGAGGCAGGCAGAGCTCTCTCTTGGGTTTGGGTTTACTGTCTCTGGTATTTTCTTGTATGCCAAATTTCCTTCCATGTATATAACCTGGGTTTTGTTCCCTGGAGCTGAGTGTGCTTGCAGGGGGAGGCAGAGGTGCACTTTTAGATCCAATTGAGAGAAAAAGGTTTGGATCAGCTCAGCTTCTCACACTTGTGCTGTGCACTCGATCGCTCAGGGGCTGAGGAGGGTAAAGCTGCTGGGAGTGGGGTTAGCTCCAGTGAGCTGCTTGGTGGAAATCTGGTGTGCTCTGATGGGGAAAAACACCGTTTTGAAACCTGAAGCTCCATCTCTCTCCTGCTTTAACTTCAAGACCTGACAGTGAGTTACTGATTTACAGATTAGAAATGATCATAGAATCACAGAGTGGTTTGGGTTGAAAAGGACCTTAAAGCTCACCCAGTTCCAACCCCCTGCCATGGGCAGGGAACCTTCCAGTAGACTATAAAAGGTTATAAAATGATCTTCACATGAACCCAACAGATGAACTTCCGTCCCCACGTCCGTGTGGAGCAAACCAGCGATGCTTGTGTGTATTCCTGGACAGGGAAGGGTTGAATGCAGCATTTCCACTTTGATTTTATGGAATAAACCTTCCTGGGGATGGGAATTTTCCCACATGGGACTAGCAGAGGGTGGCAGTGGGAACAGGAGAGTGAGGTGGCAGATAGAGCAGCCGGGCAGCACCAAAAGAGCTTGATGCTCTTTGTGTTCTGAAAGGGAGGATTGTTTCCAACCATTCATTTCTCAGTGGATGAAAGTGCTGCTAATTGCTGTGCCCGCCATTGCCTGCTGGCTCGGGCAGGATGAGTGCTGGGGATGCACAACTGCACCGTGGGCAGTGGTGAGCAGTCCCGGCCCCAGCCTGGGCACAGAGGTGCTCTGCCTAAAACAGTGGCCACAAAACCACAGCAAGTGGCATGTTTGCCTTTGAAATGGATTTTATAGCCCCAGTTTTATAGGTTAGAGGGACAAGCATGTAAAAAGATAAGATTAAATATTGCTGCTGTGAAGTTACATGTCCTTCTGGTCAAAACAGATTAGCTTGGGGGATTCAGTGAGTTAATTCCTTCACCTCGGGAGACCTGGATGTCCAAATCCTGCTCAGGGCTTCTGAAAATGAAGACGGTGGCTTAACGCAGCCTCTCCAGGAGCTCTGTTAGCACCGTGCTATCCCCTTCTGCAGGGCAGGCCCTGACCTCCTGCAGGGTAGGCACCACCATCCCACAGAGCCCCAAAGGACAGAGATGGGGGACAAAGGATGCATTTCTAAAGTTTGTAGCTGAGATCATTGCAAGAAACTTGAGTCATACTTAAAAGGGATGGAGGTTATGTCACTCCTGGAAGAGATTCCAGCCTTGCCCAGCAGTTGGGTGTTTCCACGTGTGTTTCCGTTAAAGACCATGGCTAATGATGGGAAGTCTCGTCAGTCTTTGTTCTGAAGGGTAAGTGTGGAGAGAGGTTGCCTAAAATGAATGCACACATCCTCTTTGCCTGTTTTGAAAGGGGCTGGAGAACAAATCCCACACAAGTGTTGTGCAGGTGCCCCTCAGAGCTGGATGTGGCTGCGACCTGCGGCTGTGTGCTTGCAGCCACACGTATCCTGGGCTGCATCAAAAGGAGCGTGAGCAGCAGATGAAGGGAGGCGATCCTGCCCCTCTGCTCTGCTCTCCTGAGACCCCGCTCGCAGCACTGGGTGCAGTTCTGGTGTCCTCAGCATCAGAAGGACATGGAGCTGTTGGAGCAAGTCCAGAGGAGGCCATGAGGATGAGCAGGGGCCGGAGCAGCTCCCGCATGGAGCCAGGCTGAGAACATTGGGGCTGTTCAGCCTGGAGAGGAGAAGCTGCGTGGAGAGCTCAGAGCAGCTTCCAGGGTCTGAAGGGGGCTACAGGGATGCTGGAGAGGGGCTCTTCATCAGGGACTGTGGGGATAGGACAGTGCTCAAGTCCAGGTCAGACAGAGCCTTGGGTGACACAGTCTAGTGTGAGGCATCCCTGGCCACGGCAGGGGGGTTGCAGGTCCTTTCCAACCCAAACCATATGATTCTATGATATGCTGCTCTGTTTGTTTTCTCCTGTTTCTCTTTCCTCCCCTATGAGTACCTGGTAGATGAAGGGTGGGAAATGCACCCACCAAGACCACAGACTGGAGGTAAAGCTGTGAGAAACACCTCATCTCTCCCGTTTCCATGGCTGCATTCATGTCCCATTGCTGTATTTTTAGGGGTTTTCAGGTTTCTCTGGTGTTTCTGGAGCATCTGTTAACCTGGGAATGTTTTTATCCCCTTACAGACGTGGCTGGATCCTGCCAAAGAAATAAAGAAACAGGTTCATGGTAAGTAGATGGAATTTGTGGTGTGCATGTGTGTGTTTCCTCCCTCCTTCCCTAAAGAAGTGTGGCTTTAGGGGCCATTCAAGGGGCTTGAGGAGGGGTGATAATTCAGGTGAGGGTGTCTGGCAGGGATCAGTGCATCCTTCAGTTCAGGCAGTGTGTGCATCCTTTCCCGTCTTCCCAAGTACTCAGTGATGCTCTAGATTTAGGGAAAGATGTCATTTCCTTGGGAAAACACGGCTTGGGGTGTGTTCCCGCTGTGCAAGCCCACACTGTCCTTGCTGCCATGCGATGCTGAAACAGGAGATCTGCTCCTTGTTGGAGGATGGGACAATAGGTACCAGTGGGAACAGTGTAAATCTCACAGGAGCTGGGAGAGCCTGAGGAAAGCTGTGTGCTGTAGCGAGGTTTGAGGGACTCTGAGGCTGGTTTGAGGTCCAGACAGGGGCACTGGGATGATAAATAACTTGAGTAGTATCAGGGCAAATAGCAGATGCTCTCCAAAGCTGGATTCTAAGGTCTGCTCGCACTGAATTAGTTCAAAATGAGGCTAGTGTCAAAGTTAAATAAATTGTAGAGGCTTTTGTGTTCTCTCAGGAGCAAACCTGACTCCTTTGGAAGTAAAATACTGGGTTATGAAAGTAAAATATTGTTTCATGAATGTGAAATCTTGCTTTATAAAAGTAAAATCCTGGTTTATGACAGTACAATACTGTTAGATAGGTGCTTTTGGAGGGGGGCAGGACTTAGTGTGTCCTTAAGTACAGATGAAGGGGGAAGTGCTGCAGGGCTGTGGAGTAGGAGAAGCTCCTGCTTTCCTCAACTCCTCTTTGAGTCGACAGCAGCGTGTGTGTAAGAGGCAGGAGCTGCCCTGGCCGTGCTGAGCAGGTAGGATTCAGTTAGTAAGTGTTATGAGCAACCAGTTCCCTGTGGAATCTGGTCCCTTGAGATGGGTTAAATGGCAAGTAGCTTGATTTTACTTCAGTTTATGTTGAATGTATGAGTATGGGTACATCAATGTATGCTGGTTTAGGTACATTCTGCTGCCTAGAATATCTTCTTGGTATAACTTGGTTTGAGCTGTGTGTGATGAAAACAACATGCCTTCTGTTTAATCCCCGTTGTGGAGTTGCATAAGTTGTAAATCCATGAGTGCCACATCCCTCTTCTTCCCTGGTTGAGACTGGGATCAGTCTCTGAGCGAGCCAAGCACAGGAGTGTCTCCTCTTAGTGAAAGAAACATTATGTTGGGCAAGTGTTAAAGGGGGAAGTTGTAGTTATGGGGATTACTCCGAGTGCTTAATGGGTCAGGACTATTTTCTGTGGGTAAATGGGTTTATTCTCAAGGAAATGAGAGGATCTCCAGTCACCTGGGCTGCTGGGACTGTGGGGATTCTTGCTCCACCTAATGCTTGTACAAGACTTGCTGTATTAAAGCATTTAGGTCTAGACTTGTAAAGCTCTTCCTATCTTGGTGCTGGTTTCATCCAGAGCCTGATGCTTGTATTGTGCTGGGTTTAAGCTGTGGTCTGAGCCCACCAGCTTTAAGCTGGTGATGTTTGAAACTTGGGTTGAGTGATAAACCTGTACTAATTCATGGAGTTACAGCACGGACCTCTCTTCACAAATTGCTCTTTTCAAGCACTGCCAAACTACACGAGTAACTGAGCTTCTTAGCACTGAATTGAAGTCTTCTCCACAAGCTGTGGTTTATCCATGTCTATTTTCCTGCCCTGCTTCATTTTCTTCTGCTTTTATCTTAGCTCCTGTAAATGAAATAGTATCTTTCACTGTCTACTAAGCAGCAACTGAGAAAATCAGTATCATGGTCTGCTGGCTCTATCTTGCAGCTGGATATTGCCAGCTTCTCTTGTAACCACTGACTGTCACGAAGATGTTCGGGGGCTTTTATTCCTCTCAAGCTCTTCTTTGTAATTGCAGGAGGCCCCTGGGATTTTACCTTCAATGTCAAGTTCTACCCCCCGGACCCTGCGCAGCTGACAGAGGACATAACCAGGTGAGTTCCCTCAGCAAAGCATTGAATATTGGGTAGAAAGTGTTAACGTTTGGGTGCTTTTCCATCCCTCAGCAAGGAGATCAATTGGGAGTATGTTGGGCTGCATCCTCCCCTGCAGTCCTGATCCAGCTCTGGGGCAACAGCACAGGAGGGACATGGAGCTGTCAGAATGAGTCCGGAGAAGGCCAAAGAGATGCTGAGGGCCGGAGCAGCTCTGCTCTGGAGCCAGGCTGAGAGAGCGGGGCTGGGGCAGCCCGGAGAGGAGAAGGCTCCTGAAGGGGAGACCTCAGAGCAGCTCCAGTGCCTAAAAGGGCTGAAGGGAACCTGGAAAGGGGCTTTGGACATGGGATGGAGGGACAGGCCAAGGGGAACGGCTTTAACCTTCCAGAGGGGTGACTGAGATGAGCTCTTAGACAGAAGCTCTTTCCTGTGAGGGTGCTGAGGCGTTGGCACAGGGTGCCCAGAGAAGCTGTGGTTGCCCCATCCCTGCAGTGCTCAAGGCCAGGTTGGACTCTATTTGATCCTTAAATTTCTCTGTGTTCTCTGTGAGTAGTATGTTTGCTTTTCCCCCAGGTATTACTTGTGTCTTCAGCTCAGACAAGACATCCTCTCGGGGCGGCTGCCCTGTTCCTTTGCCACTCTGGCTCTGCTGGGTTCATACACGGTCCAGTCTGAGCTGGGAGACTACGATCCCGACCTGCACGGCCCAGATTACATCACTGAATTCAAACTGGCCCCAAACCAGACAAAAGAGCTGGAAGAGAAGGTTGTGGAGCTTCACAAAACATACAGGTAAGGTGCTCTTCAACAGCGTGGCCATGAAAGTGGGGTTTGTTTCATGTGAAAAGACAGTTTGGTTGGTTTTACCTTCCCTTTGTCTTTCAATATTTGTTTTGGGATTTATGTAAATTTGGGGTTGCAGTCTGGTTGGAGCACATCTCATCTCTTTGTGAGTGCACTCTGTAGCCTGCAGCTTGTTTGGGGTTTTCTGCTGCCATATTTAATGAGTAAAACTTCTGTGATACAGAAGTATTCCAGGTGATGCAGGAGATTGAAACCTGTGGTTAAGCTTGTCCTCAGGGTGTTTGCCTGCATGGCCATGACCCAAGCAGATGTGTCATGTTCAGGTAGGGCTGAAGGACTCCTGGGAGCCCCCTGGTACAAGGTTAAAAGGGGACCATAACCAAACCTCTTCCTCATCTTATTTTGAGCTGATTTTTTTCATAGATGCTCTCAAGTGCTCAGGTTGCAGGAGCTCAGAGGGCTGCTGTGCGGAGTGGCCAGGCAGCAGCTTCTGCACCCTCCCAGAGATACATTTGAGTTTTAGAGGGGAAAAAAAGCCCATAGAACCGCTTGGTAATATCAAAGCCTTCAGCCTCTTGACCTATGAAAAGCTGCTGGTTGATGCACTAGTAACAAGAACAGAGCAAAGATGAGACCTGCTTGCAGGCAGATGGGAGCTAATAACCCAAGTGCAGGAGGGAAGGGTGGACGTGTGCCTCCAGCTGTGACCAAAACTACAATTAACACCTTGCTCAACCCCACAGATCAATACTTTCAATTGATTCCCCTCCATTTGCACTGCGAGGAGAGGAAATGAGAGAAAATAAGTCCTGGGCTGCTGACAAGCTTCATGACTTGGAGTCAAAGGCCATTAGCTGTGCTAGAAGTGGCAGATCTCATTGCTGAATTATTCAGGGCTTCATTAGAAGGTATAGGATGGAGTTATATTTAATCTGCTAGAGCATGGAGGAGGAAGCAACATGTACCCTGTGTAATCTCTGGTCTGCATTCTGTGGAGATTCAACTGTCAGAGGGTTTTCAGTGAGGAAACTCTGCTAAACCATGCTCCATCTCTTGCTACTTCACCTGCAAAGTGCAAGGCATGTGTCAGGCGACTGCTCCAGCTCTTTCCTAGAGGTTTGTCCTCACATTTATCTTTGTCTGCTCTGTCTCCCACCACTAAAACCTCTCTTTACATCACACAAAAGATGTATGTGAGTGCTCAGTAAAGAAGTCAAAGCAGGGAACAAAGTGAAGTGGATACAGCTGAATTCTCTCCCAGCAGAGCTGCTAGATGTACCTTGCACCCCAGAAACTTATTAACAAGAGCACTTCAAGAAGGTTGCTAATCCTGCATTAGCAGGATGCTGCTGTTAAGTGAAGCTGTGTTGCTCCTCCTGCAGACAGGGCACCATCTGCTCCCAGAAACTGCTCATTCATCTACTCTGCTCCGTAGGAGTCACTGCTGAGGGGTCTCAGCTGTCCTAGCCTGGGGTTTGGAGAACAAGAGCTGGGTTTGGGAGGTGTGGAGGCAGGAGGGCTGACAGGATGGTACCCATCAGACCCATCACCCTTTGCCTGCGATCGCTTCTTCCACTGAATCAAGTTTTGTGTCTCTTGCTGCACTTCCTCCCTTTCTTCTCCAGTGTCTGTGCAGCCACAGGAATAAAGTGCGTCTGGTTCAGGAGGATGGCTCAAAGCAGCAATTTGTGCATTCACAGTAATTTAATAGTTCATCACAGAATCCCAGCCTGGTTTGGGTTGAAGGGGCCTTAAAGCTCCTCCAGCTCCAACCCCCTGCCATGGGCAGGGACACCTTCCACTAGAGCAGCTTGCTCCAAGCCCCTCTGCCCAACCTGGCCTAAATCTAGACCTAAGTATCTATATTTATATATCTACATCTGGGCACAAAATTGTTTTGACAGCAAAAGAAAATGCAACGAGTGAATGGTTTCATGAAGTCTGATCTGTCCCCTGCTAAAAGCAACAGGTAGGGGAGTGCCAATCCCTTTCTTTCGTTCTTTCTTTCCCCAGATCCATGACTCCAGCCCAAGCAGACCTGGAGTTCCTGGAGAATGCAAAAAAGCTGTCTATGTATGGAGTCGACCTTCACCAAGCCAAGGTGAGAATCAGCATGTGTGCACCTGCCTGTGGAGTTTGTAGCTAGACTCATCCTTCACTTGCAGGAGCAAGTTCGCCCATGTCAGGAGGCTCCTTTTGAAAGGCAGAGGAAGTAGGGAAACTCTGACACACAACACAAGTGCCTCAAGCACTCTTGAAGTGATGCTTCCTGATTGCTTATTACTTACATATTACAGGAAGCTTTACAAAGCTCCTCGTGTAGATAGGTCCTTGCTCTTAGAATGTACAGCTCCGACTCTGCAACATGAGCCACTGTGCTCAGGGAAATGCAGGACAGACTCGAGATGAACCCTTTGAGCAAACAGCATCAAGGAGAGAGCAGAAGGGAGGAGGCTGGGAGGAGAAATGTGAAGGAAAAGCAAAGGGGGAGATGGTGTCAGAAGACCAAAGGGTTCATTTGAAGGCAGATATTGGCCTGAAACTTATAACCATGACACTGCCTAAACCTCATCTGCTTTCCCAGGACTTGGAAGGAGTGGACATCACTCTGGGAGTCTGTTCCAGTGGCCTTCTGGTTTACAAGGACAAACTGAGGATCAACCGCTTCCCGTGGCCCAAAGTCCTGAAGATTTCCTACAAGCGCAGCAGCTTCTTCATCAAGATTCGCCCAGGGGAGGCAAGTTCTGACTTGCTGGTGCTCCATTGCCTTCTGGTTACCCCCCAGCGTGTGTGTGCGCCGCGGGGAGGGAGGGAGCCTTTCTCTGAGTGAGCGGTTTCAGCCTCTATGGGGTTTCTGGGCCTGGGTTGGTGTTAAGTCCGAGCGGAACCCCCTGACCTCGCTGGAGCTATGAACCAGAGGGAGACAGTTTGAACAAGGTGTCATCCAGCACCACCTCCTGGCACCTCGTGGTATTCCCAGCATCCCGAGGAAACCCGTGGGAAGTTCACAGTTGGAATTGGAGAGGACTCACTCCATTCTTGAAGTGGGGCGAGATGAAGGCTCTTGATCTCTTTTAATTTACAACCAAACGCATAATTACAGAGCCAAACTTTGCACTGAGCCTACAGCAGGCAGGGGGAAGCTGCCTTGCTGCTGCCTCTTATGAATGGGGAGATCCTTGGAGCAGCCTGATCACTGGAAACACAGTGGAGAAAGAGGCTGCAATATGATTTCTGCCTCTTTTTTCCTCCTCTTCCTCCTGCTTCAGCTGGCGTTACCCAGCCTTGCAGGGAAGTCAGGGTTCAACCCCATCCTGCAGCTGGGAAGTGTGATAGAGGTTAAATAAGTCTGAATGGCTGCGAAATCCACAGCACGTGGCTCTGCAAATCCCTGTGCATCAGGATTGATGCTCAGGCTTGTGGCCAAGCTTGTGGTCTTTGGTCACACCTGAGCTCCTCCTGCACAGTATGGAGTGAGTTCAGCTGCTCTTGGGCTAGAGCAGCACTTTGTGCTGCAGCACAATGGGAAGATGGGCTGGGAACTGGACTCCTGCCTCATTCATTTCTTGCTAATGTTTATGTTTTCTGCAGCAAGAACAGTATGAAAGTACAATTGGGTTCAAGCTCCCAAGTTACAGAGCAGCGAAGAAGCTGTGGAAAGTCTGTGTTGAACACCACACGTTTTTCAGGTGGGTTTTTGAGTGATGGGCTCACCTTGACCAACTGATACTTTAGATTAGCTGCTGAAACTGAGCACTCCTTCTGAGTTCCTTAGGGGTTCACAAAATCTGGAGTGAAATGCTTGAGAGACATTAAACACGTACACTGCAATGGATTTCCAGGCAGCTTCATAAGATGTGTAAGAATAACTGTGTCCTGGGCTGCTTGGAGAAGAGAAGGCTCCTGAAGGGGAGACCTTAGAGCAGCTCCAGTGCCTAAAGGGGCTCCATGAAACCTGGAGAGGGGCTTTGGACAAGGGCCTGTAGGGACAGGACAGGGGAATGGCTTTAACTGCCAGAAGGGAGACTGAGATGAGCTCTTGGGCAGAAGGTGTTCCCTGTGAGGGTGCTGAGGCGCTGGCACAGGGTGCCCAGAGGAGCTGTGGCTGCCCCATCCCTGCAGTGCTCAAGGCCAGGTTGGACACAGGGGCTTGGAGCAACTGCTCTATGGAAGGTGTCCCTGCCTGTGGCAGGGGTTGGGACTGACTGATCTCAAGGTCCTTCCAGCCCAAACCATTCTATGACTGTGGTAGAGCTGAGGTCTTCTGTCTCCTGTAGATGTAGATAGATGTGGGGTTATTGCTGGTGCACATTGTTTTGTTAGTCAGGTGTATGCAGGAGACTACTTTGTACTTGAATTTCTCTTCCCCTGCTGCTTCCTGCTCCCTCAGGCCTGGTTTCTAACCCGTGTGCTTGGTTTCCAGGCTGACTTCCACCGAGGCCATCCCAAAGAGCAGGTTCCTGGCGCTGGGCTCCAAGTTCCGCTACAGTGGGCGGACACAGGCGCAGACGAGGCAGGCGAGTGCCCTCATCGACCGCCCCGCTCCCCAGTTCGAGCGCACGGCAAGTAAGCGAGCATCCAGGAGCCTGGATGGAGGTGAGTGTGGTGCTCTTTCCCCTCCATGCCTGCGTTCAGTAGGATGCTGAAATGCTCCTTGAATACCACCTCAGTTCCCTGCTTTAAAGAAAACCCAACCCATAACTTCTGGCTTTACTACGAGAGGGATGTAAAACGCAAACTCCTAGTAGTGCCAGTGAGAACTGACTGGCAGAAAGGATGTAGGTGGGTGCTGAAGGCTCATGGCAAAGTTCTGCTTGTAAAGATACTTCCTCATTCCATCTCAGTGCGTTTTCCTTTAGCAAATCAGGAACTGAGCTGTTGTAGGGTTTGTTGAGCTGCTGAAATGACAGTATTTCTTGCCAGAACTGTCTGAAACTTTCCCACTGTTAACTGATGCTCATGTTGAAGCTTGTGGCCTCTCAGTCAAGTGGGCTCATCCCTGATGGGTTTAAAGGAGCCAGGTAGCAGCAGGCCAGTGGAGGTGAGGCATGGAAGGGGAGTTTCTAGGTTTGTTCCCCTTGATCCGGATTCTGGGGTGCTTGTAAAATTAGGATCCAGGGAAAGGGGAGCATCCCTGTGCCCCAAGGGCACCTGACAGAGCAGGAGCAGCGTTTGCTTTGAGCTCTGTGGTCATGCTGCAGCCTGGGAGGGAGAAGGACTGCCCCAGCATCCTGCAGTCAGCAGCAGCCAGGCTGCCCTGCTCCTGACATGGGTTTATAGGGCTCAGTGACACCCAAGCCTGGGCTTCATGCCTCGGAGCTGGGAGGGGAAGGGCTGTTTGGCTTGGGCTCTGTACCTCAGCAAAGCAAGATGCCAGCTCATTGCAGTCCAGATGTGTGAGGTTACCCAGGCGTGATGCACAGGGGCAAAAGGACCAGCAGTGTTGTTGCCCCTTGGCCATGCCCTGTAGACATGTATAACCCAAATGTATGGAGGAATCCATGCTGCCATCCTGCACCTGAATGCCAGAGCTTGGAAAAGAGCAGCCTGTGAATGTCACGCTTGTGTCCCCGTTGAAGTCTGCAGCCTGTTTGCATCTGCTTGTGGGCAGTCCTTAACATGTGCCCCATTTCTTCAGCTAAACGTGCGACTCAAAAAGTTGAGTTCAGAGCCATAGAGGAAGAGAAGCAGGAGGAGGTGGTGGTGGTTGAGGTTCCTGAACCAAAACCTGTGGATCAGATCCGAGAGAAGCCAGGTATAGCTGTGGTGGTGGTGGCTACAACTCTCTGCAGCACCTTTCCTATCCTTCACATGCTTGTTCCTGACAAAGCTTCACCAAATCTGGTGGCTTTCTTTTCCCATTCCTTTGCAAGAGGAGTTTTACAGTCAGAGGACAGAGAGTCCAGCAGAGCCCCGGCTCTGGAGACTCATTGAATCTCTGCCTTGCACCTCATTAGACTGTAATTCTAGGGGGAGATGGGGAAAATTGAGGCCGCGCTGGCCCTTGAGGACTGTTTCCTTGTTAAATTTGGGTGGGTTTGTAAATGTGGATTAGAAAATGTGAAAGTTGGATCTTGGAACTTCCTGTAAAGCTTCCGAAATCCTTCATCCCAGGATCGGCTTGCCATTTTTTAATGGGTTTTCTTTGGGCTTTGAGAAATGAGATCCATTTTGCTACCTGGAGCTTATATTTCTCTTAAGTAATACTCATAAATATTAATGCCCTGAAGAGGCATGTAGGTACAACAGACTATTTGACTACTAATAAGTGTATCGTAGCAGTGGTGCTGTCAAATACTTGCAGTCTTCATCACTTACATAGCAAAAGCCTGTGATGCATGAGGGCTGGAGATAATTCTGCACATAGGAAGATGGCTCTGTGTTCCTAACGTTTAGATTTGAAGTACATTTAGTTAAAGCTGCTAGGTTTTATATAGGTTTTTCTCTAGAGGAGGCCGGGTGTAAGAGTGAGTCCAGAGGAAGGCTTTGGAGATGCTGAGAGAGCGGGGCTGGGGCAGCCTGGAGAAGGCTCCTGAAGGGGAGACCTCAGAGCAGCTCCAGTGCCTGAAGGGGCTGCAGGAAACCTGGAGAGGGGCTT
>JAOEHY010031221.1:5694-33107 GCA_025447955.1 Psilopsiagon aurifrons | reverse complement strand
CCTGCCCATGGCAAGGGGATTGGAACTAGATGATCTTAAGGTCCTTTCCAACCCTAACTATTCTATGATTCTATGATCCTTTATGTCAAAGTCTATTTTAAGATCCAATAAAACAGGACACATCCTGCATAAGCTGTGCTCCAGTCTAGGGATCTCCATGCCTCATCATTTCCCATGCAGGGAATTCTCCTGCAGGCTCCCAACCCACGGGCTCACCATTAGAGCTGTGAGCCCAGAGCAGTTTTGTGTTGGATTAAGCTGTTCCCCTGAAAGAAACCGCATTTCAGCATTCACCTTCATACGGTTTTGGTCTTTTCCTCCTTTTCCTACTAGATGGCGCCTGCATGACAGGAGGAGACGAGTATTGGCAGCGCCACCGTGGAGCATCTCTACCAGTCCACTTCCTGAAGCTCTGATAAATGACATTCTTCTCTGGAAAGACAGGCAGCTGAGAAAGCGATCACCTTCCGGGAGCTGACTAGGAGCAGGAAGCAGTTTTCTCGTAGTACTCCGTTAACTGAGCTTTCCGATCCCCAGGGGATGCTGGCAGACCCCTGCGAAGGCACAGCACCCAGCCAGAAGCTGAATCTGAGGTACCCCAGGTGTGCCTAAGCCCTGTACAGACGTTTCTAGCCCAAGCACCCCCCTGTGCTGCCAGGGTGCTCAGGAAGGCATTTCCCTGATGTTTCTGGATCATCAGCAGAAAACACACAGCAGATAGAGGGGAGCAGGCAATTGGTGCGCATGCAGACCCCCATCAACTTTTATCACTTGCAGCCACCATCACCCCTGCACAGCCCTCGGGTAGGAGGAGGACTGTGGAGGTACAGCCCACCCCTCCTCTCCTGGGATACTCTGAGAGGGCATGGCAGTGCTTTGTCCTGCCTGCTGCCTGCCCACAAGCCTCTCCCCTCTGCCTGCTCCCTCCTTGCAGCTCCATGGAGACATATATAGCCAGGTCTGCCCCAGTGCCATCAGGATTCAGGAACAGCCTCAGTACTTCCAGATAACCCCAGCAGAATCAAAGGACAACACAAGCTACTACTGTTTGTCGCCCAACAAACACACTATTTGCCCAACTCCAGCATCACAGAGCCATCACTGCTCTCCCTGCACCCAATTTTGCAGCCGCCAGTTCATTCTCCCTGCATACACTTCCTGTTGCATGACCACGGCAAATTCTTTTCTGGTCTGCACTTGCTGGAGATAAACCATATGTTATTAATTCCACCTCACTTGAGTTGTTCCAGCCTCTTTACCAGCTCTTTTCTGGACTCAGTAGGTTTGACACTCAGACCACATGCCAATCTGGAGCACCATGCCAGCAAACCCACCTGATCCTTCTGTTGTGCTTATAACCCAATTTCCCAAAATAAATGGTATCACCTGGCCCCAAGAAAGCACCTTCCAGCCAAAAATACAGCTCTGGAAAGGCTAGAGGAGGAGCTATACTTACTGACCACCATTCCAGATAGGTTTGGTTTACAAATGGTAAGTTTGCCAGGCACTGTGTCTGGATTTCAAGAGAAAGTGAAGCCATTCACTTGTCATGGCATTGTGGGTGGCAGGGTGAGACTATGTCCCTGAGCTCCACTTTTGACAGTGTACTTGCTCAGGTGCAGCTGCCGCTGCTGCATTCCTCGTGACCTCCAGTGCACACCAGCCCTTGGCCTGTCACACACACCTCCGTGATACACCTAAGGGAACTGGTGAGAGGAAAGCATCACAAGGAGGCTCAGGGACTATCACCTTGGTATCTGGATACAGCAAAGCCTGGTCATGCACTGGGACAGGGAAGGGCATTCCCCCTTATTGATTAGGAGGCAAGCTGGCCCTCTGCACCCCTCCATGAGGCCACCTTGGATGGTTTGAGCATCCCAGCAGAAGCCCCCATACACAGTGTGGGATATGGGGGCTCCCCACGGCTCCCTGGCCTAGCAGCCAGGAGCTGCCAAGGTTCATCTGCTCGCCCATGCAACGCTGAGCTGGCACATAGGCACCGGTGGCGCCTGCCAACCCCAGCCCTGAGCAGATATAAAGCAACTGTCCAGTTCTGCAGTGGGGAGGGCCAGGGAGGAGGGGGCACAGGTGGCTTTGTGGCTGAGAGGACAGCAGGGGCACAGCCAGCTGGGCAGGGGGACACAGATGGTGCTGCTGGAGAGCCACAGTTCTGACCACAGAGTGAGGAGCTGGCTGCTCATCAACTGCTGGGAGAAGAAAGGTCCAGACAACACAGGGAAACCCTTGCTCAGGACCAGAAAGGGAAAGTGGAAGAAAAAAAAACAGATAGACACAGAAACACTGGACAAGTCCAGCACAAGCACTGAACACTGGCTATCTCTGGGTAGAAATGAAATGAAGCCACCCTGCAAACCCATATCAGGTCACCCCATCAGACTCCCAAGGGCATTTCTGAAGCAACCAATTATGCCAATCACAGGCCAGGAGCTGGGGAGGCTTTAGTACCTACAGAGGCACCTGCAGGACAAATGGAACTGCAGGACTCAAACCATCCAGCAGATGGATGGCCTGGACAGGGCTGGCCACAGGTTAGAGAAGAGGGAGACCAGTGTGTGTTCATTTTGAATCACTGGAAAAGCAGAGGGTGTTTTGCTAAAAATGGTGGGGAGAAAACCTCCCGAGTTTGTTATTCTAGAAAAAAGGAAGTGGAATCAAAAAAAAAAAAAAAAAAAAAAAAAAAACAAAAAAACAAAAGGAAAAGTTTGATTTGAGCACTTCAGGATAAAGGAATCCCAGAGGGCTGGTCATTACCCGAGGAAATGACCATAAACCTGTAAAAATAGCCTTGCTCCATGCAAGGGAAAGGGACAGAAGGAGATAAAAATGGTGCACATACAGCTTTGCAGAGACCTGAAAGACCAAAGAGGAATCACATAAGATTAATTGCAATGACCAAGGGCAATGAACAAGGCAATGACTATGGGTTCTATGAATAAAAGGCAAAATTTGTCCTTTACATACTTAATGCAGTGTGCAGGTAACAAGATACGGAAAGTGCAGGAGAGTTCAATGATTTTTTTCCTTCAGTCTCCTCAAAGGGCTGATCACAGTGTACAAATTAGGTTTCATTAAGATACACATGAGGAGGCAGGGGCTACAACAGGGAAGAAGGAAGTAAAGAGTAATCCAGGTCTCTTATCTGCATTGAGTCACAGATGGACTTCAGTGAGGCATGGTGAAGTACAGACATCCCAATAACCCTTCTCCTAACCATGCCATTAGGTTTTCTTGCCTCTCCAGTATTGCCCAAAACCCAGGGAAATTGCAGCATCTCAGAGTTTGCAGCCTGAACATCCTTAGCCTCTGAAACTTTCTGTTATACAAGGTCCAGCAACCAAGAGTCACCAATGCAATCCCACATCTTTGCTGTGGCCTTCCCATGTTAGCAGGTTTCTGTATCTCCCACCCCACTGATGTAAGTAAGATGATGTAAGTAAGTGGATGATGTAAGTAAGTGGAGGTAAGAAGCAGTGGGCCTCATTTGCAGGCGGCACAAAGGCAGGAAAGGGAGGACATCTGCAGGGGCCAGCAATGAGAATGGGCTGAGATGGTCAGAATCACAGCCTGCCTGTAAAAGTTGTGGGTGCCCCATCCACGGCAGTGTTTAAGGCCAGGCTGGATGGGACTTTGAGCAACTTCGCCTAATGGAAAGGTGCCCCTGCCCACGACAAAGGGGCTGGAACTGGATGGTCTTGAAGGACCCCTCCAACCCAAACCATTCACACAAGGCTCAGTTCAGAGGGGCTGCACATTCCTCTGCACAGACTTCAAAATCAGATCACACCAGCATCCCCTCAACTATCCTATGGGTTAGAGACAGATGAGACAATCCCTTCACGTCCCTCCTCTCCCTGCTCCTCTGCTGAATAACCAATGTACCAGAGGGATTTTATTAATTTATTTATTTTTAATCCCTGGGGTTTGACCCAGTGTTTTTACCGGAAAGCACTACTTTTAGTGCCAGATCTCAGCAGCCTAACAGCATGGTACCACTGGTCTACCGGAGTGGGACCGTGAAGCTGAGTTAGGGGTGCATGCAACATGACAACCCTTTTCCCGGTGTGGGGTAAGAACCATTATCTGCTCCACGCCCCGTGGCACAGCTTTTAAGAGCAAGTGCACAGCCCCTGATAGCACGGAGACAAGCGCACCAAGCCGCACCCTCCCGTGAAAATGAACCACTGGCTGGCTCCGAAATGCATTTCTAAATAGAGAATTAAGGTCTGCCTTCAACTCCCACCTGCAATGGATACCGCCTCCCCTTGCAGCCCTGGCAGCGATGCTCTCCAGCCCGGGTGCGTTTAAGCTCGGCACGGCACTGCCACCCGGGCAGGAGCAGCGGAGAACGGGGCTGTCGCCGCGGCCAGGGCTTGCTGCTCTCCTGCTCTCACCCTTGGGCAGGGCAGTGCTGAGTTATGCAGTGAGCCTGGCTGGGCCAGGCTATGTCACTCCAGGCTGTACCGAGCCGGGCCAGGTTATGCCACGCTGTGCTGCACCATGAGGTGAGCCTGGCGGTGCAGAGCTGCCCAGGGCCGGGCTGTGCCGTGCCTTGCCGAGCTGAGCCGTGCTAAACCGAACTGTGCGGTGTCGAGCGGAGCCGTGCCAAGCCGTGCAGTGCCTGGCGGTGCGGCGCGGGTGTCTTGGCGGCGGCCGCCGGGCACATGGGCAGGAGGGCGGAGCACGCGGCCTGACATCACCGTTTTCGGCTCACCGCTACCGGACGGCTCCGCTCGCCCTCCCGCCGCCCAGAGGTGAGCACCGCGGGGAACGGGCACAGCGGGATTCGCCCTTGCGCGGACGGCGCGGCGAAGCTGCCCACGGTCGGCAGCCAGCGGCGGCGGGGCTCGAACCGGCAGCAGCCGGGCAGCGCCGGACGTGCAGCGCGGGGCGGGGGTGGCGTGGCTCGGTTCGGCTCGGCTCGGCTCGGCTCGGCAGGGAGGTGCAGCGGGGGTGCCCAAGCCCGGGATGACTGTCCCGGCTCCGCGGAGCTCCCCAGCCGCGGAGCGCTTGGTCCCCGGGCCCGTCCCGCCGGCTCCCCCTTGGCAGAGATGGAGAGCCGGTTCCGGTCCCCCTCGCCGCCTCTCTGCCCCTGGGCTCTGGCAAGGGGTCGGGGCCGGCTGCTGGCGCGGCCCCCAGGGCTGTCTGGGCTGTGGCCGCCTCGGTGTGAGTGCTGGGTTTGGGGCTGGGGCCAGGTCCCGGCCAGAAATTTCCAAGGGGGTCGGTGTGTCCCAAATGCTGTAATCAGCAGCAAAAGGCAAGTGGGATGCCTGTCCCTGGCCGGTGCGCGAGTCTGCGGTGAGGGGTGTCTGCTGGAGGCGTTTTCCCGGCGCTGCCGAACACGTCCGTGTCGGTGGAGGAAACCCTCTGGCAAGGGCACAGACCCGCCTGAACCGGGGCGGATTTTGTTGTCCAGGTAGACCGTGTTGTGGTCCTGAGTACGGTGGGGTGGCACATGTCGACAGATGCACAAGTCGGGTTGAATCCCTCATGCAGAGGGCAGTTTGTAGTTAGGTTTCACTTTTTCATTCTCAGCTCTACATATGCTCTGAGGAGATGAATGGCTTTATCCAGAAATGGGGAAATCAGCACTGAGATAGATATAAAAATCTTGGCCAGGGCCCACGGTGCCTCAGGTGAGCAGGGAGCAGTCGTGGGTTCTGTAGCAGTGTCAGAGCTTACACAAGGTACAAGGGTTGAGCGCTCTATGGGGGGTCTGCATGGGATCCGTGTTGGAGTACCAAAGGATGAAAGCTGTGAAGGAACCGGAGAGCTGACTTTGTAATAGGACTATCCCACAGGATGTAATGTCTGCCCTGGGGGTACATGAGGCAGTGATGAACAACAGGGAGCTTGGGGGAACATTTGGATTTGTAATGCCTGCACCCCACTGAGCCAAGCAGGGGGACGAATGGATACTGAGGACCCCAGATAATTTTGCTCAGTGTACTCTAAATAAAACTAACACAGAGAAAATTGCCTCCCTTGGCAAGAAACCAAAATTGAGAGACAGCAGGAGAAGAAGGACATTGCCTCCCTCATCAATACTCCTGAGGGCTGAGGAGATGCAGTATTTAAATCTTGTTAGTTCTCCATCAAGCTTAAGTTTTCTCCTCTTCTAAAATCACATTTACTATGAAACAAATGTACAGAAATACAAGATCCCATAGTCACTGCACATATTTGATTTCCTCTGTGATTGGAAAGAAGAAAATGTTGATGACTCAACAAGTCTTTGAAAAAACCCCACCAAGCCCCAGGAAAACAAGCATCTGGAAGCATAATTTATTTATTTATTTTGCTTGTTTACTTTGCTTTTTATTTTTGTTTTTGGTTTGTGCCGTTTGTTATTGTTAGGAACTGTGCTGTGACTGTGACCTTGTAACATCACACCCATAAATAGAAGCAGGTTTAGATTCAGGGGAAACACATTTTTTCCGATGGTGGAAGAAGTAGGCCAGCAACGCCAACTCTCTTGAGAGGTGGGAAAGGCACCGACAGCTGTGGTAGGAGATGTCACATACCAAGAAATAATATACATCAAGAACTAGTATATGTCACATACCACAGATTTGTAACTAAAAGATTCCCATCACTGATTGGAATTAGCTTTTTGTTGAGCCCATGATGGAGGAAAATGCTAATTATTTTCATATTATAATTTACTGCTTCTTTGTAGAGCAGTTTTCCCTGCAGCCCTACAGTGGATTGAGCAGTTTCCCATGGTCATCTAAGTTAAAGTGAAATGTAGCATAACTGCAAGGATAAAACATTTTGAAAGCATGACATGGGAGCCTGCATCACATTTCCAAAAGCCCTTAGATACTCTGGGGCCTAAATCACTTGAACATTTTGATGATTTTGCCCAGGGTTTAAGGAACTGAGACAAATTCCTTCCGTCCTTTTTCCACGTTCTCAGATTTTCAGTGAGTCTCTCTAAAGCCCTGATTGGGTAATGCGTGCATTTCCATTTAGTTCCTATGAGTACACCATTGTAGTCTTTGGAAAAAATGTTCTGAGAGCTCCTCATGGACCACAGGCTTCAAGAATCAGGGTCTGTAGATAATGTGTCCACAACTGAAGTACACCGATACCATGATCATGTGCAAGCACTAATAGATGCCAAAAGGTATTGCTTCAGGTACTTAGAGTAAGAGCTGGTTTAAAAAAAACACATTAAAGACCATCAAAGTGGGATCCCAGATGGAGAGAACTGACCAAGGTGACAGCATTAATTCCCTCTGCAGCAGTCAGCACAGCTTGGCACAGGATGGCTCACCTGAGTGGTGGTGAAATAGCTGGTATTTGTACTCATCCAGCACATATGTTTCCCAATAAGTTGTGGGGGTCCTTGGGGGAAGGCACACTGTGTACACCAGCTCGTGTACATGTGCACACATGCACCAGAATCCCTCTTCCTGGAAAAGGTACCCTTGAGTTGGCAGCTTCTGCTGCTGCTGCTTTATACCAAGGTATTCTCCTTCTCAGACACCTTTTCTGCTCAGCACAGCAGGTATGTCTGTGGCATGTTTTGAACCTGTCCCAGGGAACATAGTCTGCTCCGGCAAAACAAGTGCTATATTCACAAGGCAACATAATCACCATAGTCATCATCCTTCTGTGGTCCTTTCCCAGTGAAGCCATTTGATGTCTACCCTTCCTTTTCCTCCCATCTTCTCCCAGGTCAGTAACATTTCCCTCTTCTTCCTCCTTTCCTGTTTGTCTCACCCACTTGAAGGAGTGAAGAAAAGTAGAGAGAAGTGTAAAATAGACAGCACCCAGACAGCAAAACATCAGTGGCTTGGTGTCCCTCAACAGAAGGGTCCAGGTGTATTCATCTCCCTGGGCTGACCTGCAAGATCCCTGCCGGTACAGGCGAAAAGGTGGAGTGAGCTCTGCTCCCCAGGACGTTGGACCAAAGGCTTACATTTCTGCCAGGCACAAGCAAACAATGGGGGCAGGAAGGGGAAGGCAGAGTGCTCACTCACCCCAGGGCAATGAGCTGACTTTCAGTCTCTGTATCCCATACATCTCCCACCCACCTGGATCCCCAAACAGGACCACGTGGTCAGCCAGTTGCATTTGCCCCTTCTCTCCCAGATGCTTCCCAGGAGCTGCTGGGAAGTCCAGAAGCAGCAGAATGTGGTCTTACATTAGGATCTTTCCTGAGCAGAGCACCCCATTTTCACTCCTGTGTTTATTCAGAGCTGGCTCAGAGCTACCTCTGTGCACTGTGTGCTGTGCTTGTGCTCTGAGGGAAGGCAAACAAGAGATCAGTAGGAGCTGAGCTGACCCTGTGCCATAGATTGCATCTTCCCTCCACCCCACCCTGCCTCCGGGTTGTCTTGTCCCCCCATGTGGTCCTGTGCATCCTTCTGAGTCACCAGGAGAGGCAAAATCAGAACTGTGAGGGAATGCTGATCTTGGAGACCCTTCTAACAGTCGCTGCAGCGAAGGAATAGCCAATCCAAATATTTCCATGCACACACAGCGGAATTCCTCTGTGTCTTTCCTGGAAAGCAACAAAGAGGTTTTAAACAGCTGGAGCCTGCCAGTTCCCTGCACTGACTGCTGAAATCAGGTCTCACCATCTCTGAATCCCTGAAGCTCCTTGCAGAACAGCACACACACTGCCCGAAAGACAGCACAAGAGATTTTCTCCAGCTCAGGAACTTCTTTCAGGCAGGAGCACTTCCTCCCATCCTGTCTGGCTGCAGGGCATTATTAGGTCTACCTGAGAAGCTTCCACCATTTTGGCCTTCTGGCTGCTTCTGTGCTCTTCCTGCACTTCAGGGAGGGGAATGCTCAGAAATGAGTGAGTCACTGAGATAGCCGTTAAGTTGGTAAGAACAGCAAGTGAATTAAGACCCCTGAAGAAAGCAAGAGAAGCCACATAAGACTTAAGTAGAACACCTGAAGTTGTTGTAAACCAATCCATTTATGTCACTTGATAACTGTGAGATAACCCGTGAGATGACAAGCAGGGAAAATAACCCATCCTGTGTGACATGTCTGCTGTAGCAAAACTGTTTGGTTCAGCTGCGTGCTCACCATGGTCTTACAAAGAAGACTGTGGACTTCCCAGACTTATAGATTCCCATTTTCTGAAGTTTTATTACAGGGCAGGTCCTTCTCAGGCTTCTCATTACTCTGTCAACACAGCAGGCTCAGGCAGCAAGATCTTTGTGCAGAAGAGCAGAGGAACCTCTTCAGACAAGGACTTTGCTGCAGAGAAGTGGTACTGCAAAGATGGGCCCCTTGCCTTCGGGGACAAATGTGGGAGAAGAGAGTTTGAGGACTATCTATCATTTGGTGTTTAGTTTTGTAGTGAGCTTAGTTTTGTTAAAAATAGCAGGCCAAAGTTTGTTTTCCAGTTCCATGCTACAGTTGGGTGTTCTTTCTGCTCAGCATTAACATTGCCTGTGTAACCTTGGGAAATTGTCCCTGCAAAGTGACCAGAGTCTGACATATTTCTATATGAAAACTGTAGTCAAAATGTCTGAGCATTTGTGGGAAAAAGAGGTTATTTTGCCCCCACGGGAAACTGTGGTAGCCCTTTCTCCTCCACTTTCCCTGTTTTGAAAGATGTTTTTGAATTTTGGTGATGGTGAAGAACATCTTGTGGTCAAGGACATGCCTTTGGCTTCACTGCTGGCTTCCAAAACCAACATCCTCAGTATTTACCAATGTTTAAACCTGAGGGTGTATGGAGTGGGGAAGGTCAGGGCCTGTCAGCACATGTTTTCATTAGCGGGTGATGGAGAAGGAAGGCATGTACTGAATTTGTAGGTGATATTGAGCTGGGAGGGACTGGAAATACATTAGAGGAGAGACTAAGAGTTAAAGATTGTGGCAAATGGAAATCGGGTCTAAAAAAACAGGGCACGTGTTATGCCCTTTGTGGTAGGAATGACTGACTGTGTGGACACTGGGTGAGTGACCGGCCAGGCAGTGGCCATGAGGAGACAGAGAACGGGGTGATGGGCACCCTGGCTCATGAGTCAACAGTGTCACACAGTTCTGCAAAAGCAAACAGCCTGCTGGGGTGAAGAAAGTGAGGTGGCACTTCGGGAAAGCAGCATCTCTGCTACAGACGGTACCTTTCAGTGGCTCGACTGGAATATGCAGCTCTGGGAGTCCTCTAAAAATAATGAGAACAAGGAAGAGAGGCTGAGTTTTGGACACTTGGCAAATAACAGCTCTGAGGAAAGAGCTGGGTTTCACTTGTGCAGGAAAAACTGATGGAGATGTGAAACCCATTCTCCAGATGCAGAATGTGTCTGCAGAGAAGAAGGGAGCAAATGATTTTCTGTGTCCTTTGGCAGTACAAGAGGAAGCAATGAGGTTAATTGGATAAACATATACAGAGGGAAGAAAGCTGGTAGGAGCTTCAGTTTTAACAGAAACACTTTCCCTGGGCAGGGAGAGGGATGAGGACCTGGGAATGCAAAGTTCATCAGTGTGGACAGCGGTGTCAGGGGGACATGTAGCAACCCCACAGGTCCCACAGCAGGTTTGGGGTCACAGTAACCCAGGGAGCCCGCAGCAGATCTGTCCCCACCATATCACAGGGGACAACCTCAGCACCCGGCAGTCAGGGTACAACCATCTCCCCCTGCTCCACCTCCCCACCCTGCAGTATAGGTGCAGGGTGAACCCTCCTGTTCCCCATCAGTGCTTCATGCCCCATGTGCCTCACGAGCGAAGGGGACGAACGATGGTGGCAGGGGGAGCCCAGCTGCCAACATTTCCTCATTCTGAAGGCCTGGCTGGTTGTCCTGGGTAGGTCTGCAACACGGTTTTTCTGGCGGAATACTGAAGGGTGATTTATTCCCTTTGCCAGTTCCTGGTTTGTGCCTCTGGGGAGTCCTCTGCTTTGGAATGAGAAGGAGGGAACAGGACAGCAAGCCTGGTTTTCCACCTCCTTCCCTTTCCTGCAGAGCAGAGGGCTTATTTCCAGTCAGCCTGGGCAATACCGAAAAGTTTCCTGAAATGTGCACCAGAGCTGGGGTTAAAGCAGCTTTGGATAAACCCTTTTCTTAAATCTGCTCCAGTCCCAACAGGTACACAGTACTTGCTGTGCTCCTTGAAGGGGCATTCCAGGTGTGGAAAAGTCTTAAATGCTCTTATTTTCCCTGGAAACAAAACAAGAAAGTGGGTATTTCTGCTCACAGGAAGACCCAAATTGAGACTTCAGCCCTGAGTGCTCCTTTTCTGCTGTGGCTTCTCAAGGGTTAACGCAGCAGGAGATGCTTTGCAAACAGAAGCTGTAGGACAGCTTCATGGTTCAAAGGTCTTTCCATGCAGACCAAAAGTCCCCTGGAAACAAAGATCACTCCTGTTCCTCCAGTGTGTGTGTTCATGGGGCCATGCTCCATGGAGCCAGGTGGCAGTCATGGCTGGCAGCACCCAAAGGGACCATCCGGGTGCAGAAAGCACAGCGTTCCTCTGCAATGACTTAACCAAGTGCTCTGCTACATCATCTGATTCCTCATGCGGTTTGCTGGTCTTTCAACCCACGTGCTCATTAGGGGATGTAGGTGATAATTATGTGCTTTATCTCAAATAACTCCCAATGCGGAAGCTGAGGCACAGAGCAGGCTCTGTAACGACCTGCATCAGGTTGAATTCACAGCTACTCAAGACTTAGCTGTGGTCAGACTGAACAAAACCTAACCTTGGGGGAAGACACAAAAGCAGTTGTGTTAGCCAAGGTACTGCTGGGTCAGACAGCATACATAAGACTGAGCTCAGAGATGAGCTTCTGTGCAAACGGGAGCCAGTTGCACTGGGCAGGACCATTACATGGAGCTCCTTATGAGATTGCTGCCATGTATTTTGGCACAGTTTGACTCAACTGTATGTTTAAGACACTTGGGGTTTTTTATTAGAGTAACATTAAGTTGTCTTTTATCTGATAAATCTGAAAACCAAGACAGTGAAATGGGTCTTGATTTCTTTTGGCCAGAACTGAAGTGCAGCCTGTGGCTTGCCATCACAAGTCCATCCTTCTTCAGGGTTTGTAGCTCAAGCACCTCCAAACTGCGAGTTGCAGAAGACAGCTAGGTTATCCTGCTGTACCAGAGGAAGTGAAAGGGGCCCAAAAAGGTGGTCTCCTTGTTAAAGATGTGGTCAAGAATATCTGTGTCTTCCCAGGCAAACTTGCTGGAGTCCTGTTGTCATTAGTATCTCACTCACGTCTGTCAAAAGAGGATAACGACTGAGCCAGCTCCCTGTTAGCAGTGGGGGATGATCTGCTTGGCAGATTGACTCTGCTGTGAGCCCAAAGACACCTGAGTGGGCTCCTGCAGCCCAGCTCCATCCCATCCTGCTGTCCTGCTGCAAAACCTGAGCGAGGGCACTCAGTGTGGGCAGGGAAGCAGAAAACCCTTGTTTGCCTGGCGCCGAGCCTAAGCTAACAGCCTCGGCCAAGCCTCAGGTGCAAAACACATCGAATTATCCCAGTTTTTCCTCTGTGAGAGCCCCTCCCTCCCTCTGCCTGGGCAACAGAGATTTGACTGCTTCGTTTCACTCAGCTTTTGTTTGTCTGATCCCATTCTCTGGGGCCTTCTGGCCAGTTTTAGTAGGGTTTCTGGCAGAGGGGAGCTCCCCATCTTGCTCGTTGCCATTACTGTTATTGTCCCGCAAATAATAGCAGTAATTGCAATGTAGTCAGTGAACCGCACACAGGAACTAGAGCTGGACATAGCATCCCCACACAGTGATATAAGGGTATCATTAATAGCCTAGCTGAAGGGCAGCATTACACTGCATTAGATACTTTAATTAGGGTACTGCTTCCCAGTTAGGCTTGAAGCTAGTTTACTTCCAGAGGGCTGTGCTTTAAATCATCTTGTTGCTTCCTTGGTGAGAAACCAATCTTGAACTGCATGTGCCGTAACTCAGAAGGGCTGCAGTATCCTTGATAGGGAAGATCAGTAAATGAGGTTTATCTAAGGCTGCAGCATGATAAAGATGTGTCTGAACACCATGGTATTCACTGTTGGCCTCCTCTGCTTCCAGGTGATTCTGCAGCATCCTGACCGCAGTGCTTTGTACTAGCTTTGGATGGGTTGACCTTGCCATGAAGAGTTAGCTTTGGAAGAGAGAGTTTTAAGCAGCCAACACATTGTCAATAGGTGCAGAAAAAGCAGTGTAGACATGGTAAGCCAGGGGCAGCAGCAGGAGGCAGGGGGGCTGCGTGCTCTGCAGAGATATGGAAGTGAAAGAAACTGTTGCCTAATCAGACACTCCATTTCCAGGCATCTGTTAGGAAGAGACCACAGCATTTATCTTGGCAATGTGCATTTACAGTGAAAGAGGGATTTTCTCCTCCTTCCTTGGGAGGATTTTGGTGCATGGCAGTGATGGCAGGTGGCAGCCAGCAGCAGGGACCACGCTGCCATCCTACTAAGGGCTGTACAGCAGGGATGGGTCCTGCTCCAAAGCGCCTACAGTCAAAGCACGACAAATAATCACACCAAGATCCACACAAAAGATTTTGAGGCTTCTTACTTTTCAACTATCCTGCTGACTTCAAAGGCCATTTACTTCTGTCATCCTTTTTAACCAAAATAACTGGAGACAGCAAAGCTGTTTATCTCCAAACATTGCCAACATCTCTCTGCATGTTCAGTGGCAGTTACAGGACAGAGAAAACACACTACAATAAAATTAGCTTGCAGCAAAATTCATGTCCCAGTGGGAGCACAGAGAGTGCTTCTGAGGTGCTTTAGATCGATTATGAAATGTGTCTGCGGTTAACAACCACTTTGTCACCCTGAATGTTGATTTCTCTCCCCCTGGCTGAGATCCAGAAATGCATCTCTCTATATTGGGATAACAGTTTGTGCATACAGGTGGGGAAATGCATAGGAAAGAAAGCTCATTAGGCTGAACAATAGAGTTGGCCCTGGAACAAATAGTTCTGGTCACAAATAAATTCTGGTGCAGCAAGAAGGTTTCTAAGAAGTAGAGCAGTGAGCTTTTGATAAAGACCCTTATAATAAGGGGCCAGGAAAAACAACACAACATCTTTTCAAATAGCACTGCTTTACTTTACACTAGGGGTTTTGCAGCACAGCTGGCTGTGGACAAAGAGGACTGGTGTTTCCATGATGCACTCCAGCAATTGACCAGAGCTCCATCTGTGAGGTTCCTCTTCACCTTGAGAAAGCCCATCTGGTCCCTTCTCCCTCCTCACCCATGTGTTTTTTTTTTTCCAGGTTGACAGCCCTATGTCACCCACTCTTTCCCTACAGCCTTTTCCTAGACTTACTCCCTTTTTTTTCTTTGCAGTGGAGTAAGCAGAACTGCAGTGTGCTGTTCGGTCTATGGATTTATACGGTGGTATAGTAGCATTTTCTGTGTTGTTTTGTATGCCTTTCCTACTAATTCCTAGATGACTAACATCCTAGTGACTGGCAGGGGTCTGTGCACAGGCAGCTGCCTGGGTTAACCAACCTGACACAGCCAGCATCAGCAAATCAGCCTTGCAGCACCAAAACCTTTCGGCAGGTCTGGAACATACTTCAGAGTGAAGTATGAGTAATTCTGAGTTTAACAGGACTTTCTTAGCTAGAGCATGAAAGAAAGTCTACGTGATGTGTGGGGAGCAGAGGAAAGGTGTTATTAAAGGGGAGAAGTCTGCATGTCTTTCTTTGGCATTTGTTTTCTCCTGGAAGCACTTCCATGAACACATATCTTTGGTCCCTGGGACAAGGGATACTTGGAGAGAGGCAAGGAAAGCAGACAGACTCTGCCACTGAAACAGTATTGTCACTGAAGCTGTGGGGTTTTTTGTATCCAGGATAGTGAATCATACAGTTTTACCGCCCATCTGTTGAAGGTGTTTTGTAGGATTTTCATGAGGAGCAGGACTGAGAGATTGTCATACCTGTGCAAGAGATCTTCCCCTCCAGTAACTCGGGCTCTGCTTGATGTGTGCCTGCCTGGGAGCACTGAGCTGGTATTTTCAGAGTAATGCAACTCTGAGATCATTTTTCTGAGTGATTTTAACAGATTCACAGCTCATTAAAGTGCACATATATTTAGGGGTCGGGGGCTGATGCCCAAAGGCAGCTCTTGCCATGTGTCAGTAGTGAATTTTGGTGCTAGGGCACTTTGAGTAAGAAGATTCTTCTGCAAGTTCTTCATCAAGAATGATTGACTGTCCTACATGATCATCACACAAAAGCTTCATCTTCTCAATATTCACTCCTTTTCCCAGATCACTTATGAGCATGTTGAACAGCACAGATCCTCAGGGAAATCTCTTGGTAACCTATTCCCATTATGAAAATTATTTATTTCTTCTTACCCTTTGTTTTCCATTGGTAACTATTCATGCAGAAATGCCCTTCCCCTTTGCACCACTGCTGTGCCAATCCCAGAAAAGCCTTGGATGAAGAACATTTCCAAAAGCCCACGAAAAATACGGCCTGTGCCAGGGACCAGGCCACCCCATCAGAGTGGTCACCTCCACTTTGAAAGAACTTGACTAGCTATAATGCAAGACTGTACCCTGCCAAAACCAAGTTGTCCTGTTTCCCATTCCTTAAGGGCAAATTTGCCATTCCTGAAGCCAAGAGGCAGATTTCAACTGCTGGTGGCAGCAGCCTGGCAGTTCCCTGACTGGGTTCCTGTTGACCTCCAGGCCTGCCTGGTGTGCTGTCTGTGAATTTATTGATCTGCTTTAAACCTCTCTGTGGCCTCAATATCTAATCTGTTAAGAAGAGCAGAGTGTTACAGGGCAAAATTCATTAATGTTTGTAAAGCTCATCAAGATCTTTCATGAGCAAATCCCATCATATTTTAATATATTTTTTAAATGTCATGAGTAAATTCTCATTACTCATTGAGGAGCTGAAGCAAACAGCACTTGCCAGACCCAAATATTGAAACAAGCAAAGACTGCAGCTCTCTTCATTTACCTCTTTTAGGACACTTTCATTTCAACTGAAACACCCGGCTTAAATTCTGCTCCTGCAAATCAGAAGCAATCCATCTGGCTTTCCCAAATGCAGGCCCCCATGGACCCCTGGCTCTGAGTTTTATGAAAGATGCCTGATAGCTTCATGGGCATCTGAGAGTTGCTGGTCCTGGTCGCTGTTAGCATTGCCCTGGCTTTGCAATGTGAGATGCCAGCATGACAAACAGCGAAGGATGGATGATTGTATCCAGCAAGCACTGGATCACACAAACCCAAGAAACCCTCCTAAAGCCCTTTGCCTTCTAACCCATCATGGTGTTTTATCCCACTCCAGTGTTGCTTCTACATTACCACTCACTTGCTGGCGGGTTTGGCACCCACCAATTGCTGGTGGGTCCTGGGCTACTGGGAACAAAACCACACGCACTTTCATTCAAGTGGCCCAAGTGACATTTTTCCCCATGACCATGGATGCGGTTTGGATCTCTGCTAGAGCTTCACAATGAACTTGCATTTCCCTTTGTTTTCCTGCCAGGATGTCTGGAAGAGACATGGCCAAACCCCTCCTGGGCCACCAGACCATAGAGGGCGACGCCAGCCTCACACCTGCGGCCGGCCGCACCATCGGGGTGCTGGGGAGTGGGGACTTTGCACGGTCGTTGGCCATCCGCCTGGTGTGCTCCGGGTTCAAGGTGGTGGTTGGCAGCCGCAACCCAAGGCGAAAAGCTGGCCTCTTCCCTTCGGCAGCAGAAGTTACCTTGCAGGCTGAGGCAGTGAAGAAGACAGATGTCATTTTTGTGGCAGTTTTCAGGGAACATTACTCCACCCTCTGTGACCTGGCTGATGTGCTGGTGGGCAAGATCCTGGTGGACGTTAGTAACAACACCGAGATCAACCATCACAAAGAATCCAATGCTGAGTACTTGGCTTCCTTGTTCCCAGCCTGCACTGTGGTCAAGGGATTTAACGTGGTTTCTGCATGGACACTGCAGTCAGGTGCCAGGGATGGAAATAAGCAGGTACTGTTTTCTTCTGACAAGGGCCAAATCCCAACTTTCAGCAGCTGAGGTCTGGTAGTACCAGAAGGGGGCTGAATGCTAGCTGTGGCATTCACAGACCACCCCATAGCTTCCACATTTCTTTGCTCAGAAATTAAGTACCCTCACTTACTTCATGCTCTGTAGTGTCTGGAGCCTCTGCCTAAGTGAAAAGTATTTATTTAATTATTTGTTTGTCTAAACACAACCAGTAAAACAAACTGGTGATGCACACATGAAAGGAAGCCTGTCCGGGAGGGAGAGCTTTGGCAGCCTTCGTAAATTCCCATCAGAAAGCCTTCCAGAAAGCACGGTGCTCATAACATAGGCTCCCTTTAGTATCCTTCTGTCGTACTCATTCCCAGCAACCTGATCTCTCTTTGCCCTGTGTTTATATTTCTGTTCATTGCAGGTTCTAATTTGCTCAAATAACCAAGAAGCCAAGCGCACTGTAGCAGAAATTGCTCAAGTCATGGGATTCACCCCTGTAGATATGGGCTGTATGTCATCAGCCTCTGAGATTGAGAACATTCCACTGCGCCTCTTGCCAGCCTGGAAAATCCCCATCTTTTTGGCTCTGGGACTTTTTATTTGCTTCTTCACTTACAACCTGATCCGGCAGGTCATCCACCCTTACATCAGGGAGCAGAAGAACAAGTTGTACAAGATCCCCATCGAGGTGGTCAACACAACACTGCCTTGTGTGGCCTATGTCATGCTGTCTCTTGTCTACCTGCCTGGGGTGCTGGCAGCCTGCTCACAGCTCTATTATGGCACCAAATACAGGCGTTTTCCAGATTGGCTCGATCAGTGGCTCCAGCACCGAAAGCAGATTGGTCTCCTCAGCTTCTTCTGTGCAGCTTTGCATGCTGTGTACAGCTTCTGTCTGCCCATGCGCCGCTCCCACCGGTACCAGCTAATTGAGACAGCCGTCAAGCAGGTAATGTGGGTACTCTTCAGGTCAACACCTGTGGTAATCTTCTACAAACATCCAGATGTTAGGTAGTAGGCTTAGTACCTTGGCTTTTGCATTCATTTTCCAAAGTATGGGTGGGACAGTTGGAATAAGCTGTTATCTATACGAGCTCTTCCTCCACGGGGCAAGCACACACACCACCATCAGGCATGCACCCATCCACACTGAGGACCAGCCATCTTAGCAGGGTGCTGCACATGCGTCTTAGCAGGAGCAGGATCAAACTCCCCTGTGCCATAGCTCCCCAGAAGCATGGGCAAGCCTTTGAAACCAGCCGTACCTGTCACCCAGCATGTCTGAGACTGGTGCAGAGGCAGGAAAAATGCTATGAGAAATCTAGTAGTGGAGGAAGCAGAGTACTCCTCAAATTTTATTCCTAGATTTTGGGAAAGCCCTGTTTGCTCACACTGACATTCACAGTAGGTGCCTGCTGGAGTGACCAAGTCATAATTAGGGAAGTGGGAGTTGTTTTGTAGAAGATGTGTCCTCACAACCTGCCCCCAGGAGTTTCACAACAGGACAGAGAAGAACTGGTCAGAGTCTAAGAGAAGGAGGAAATGGAAGAGGACTTTACTGCCTTATTGAGACTCTTGTCAGTGTTCATCCAGTGTGAGATGCTACCTGCAGGCAATTCAGCCAGCTCTGTAACTCGGCAGTGTCATGAGGAAATGGCATTCTGCCCTTCTCCTGCCCCCAGCTTCTTTCTGCTCCACGCCGATCTCTCATGGGATGACACAAGCTTTGTGCAGCTGAGTGGGGAATCTAATGAAGGAATTGCTCCACAATCAGTCTGCTTTCTCTGCTGGGATACCTGCCTCAGGAGGAGGGAAGGGGCTCTGGGCGCAGAGGGGAGCAGGATGGCTGGTTTTGACAGCAGTGCCTGTCCAAAGCATCCATCAAACAACATCCCCAACTTCTCAGCTCCAGCCTTGAGCAGGTCCTTCTTCACTCCCACAGTCACATATTAATCCCAGGCAAACATCCTGTGTTCATTTCCCTCTACCTCCTGTTTTCTAGCAATATCTTTGTTTAGTAAATTAAACCCATTTAATGGGCTGAAGAGGACAGTTCTAAATGTTCCTCTTTGCCATGCAGCATAAAACCCATCTTACCTTCCATTAGCATGAACAATTTCCCCCCTAAATGCACTTAAAACAAAAGTTATTAGGAGAGTACTGCATATTCAAACATCTATATTTGTTTTCATGGCTTTAAACTGACTTCTCATTCTGATTATATTTCCAAATGCAACTTTGGGGCTTGCTGCTGTGGTTCCAGGCCATGGGAGCTGAAAGCATTCAGCAGTTGTTCCCAGTAGGCTTCAAATCAGGTCCAGCTTTGGCCAAATGGTGGTGGGATAGAAGAGCGTTTCCACACCTCCCAGATAGACAAGTAGTGCTAGCAGCATGAATAGGGCCAAGTGCTCATCTAGGAAACCTGCTTCCAAAACCGAAACAAATACAGACAAAATTCAGCTCCTCTGTTCCTAAGCACTCCATTTTAACAAACCTCCATTGTCATTCCAGGCTGTGGAGAAGAAGATGAATATCTGGGTAGAGGAGGAAGTCTGGAGGATGGAGATTTATATCTCTGTTGGAATAATTGCCCTGGGCTTGCTGTCGTTGCTTGCCATCACTTCACTTCCATCCATCGCGAACTCTCTCAACTGGAGAGAATTCAGTTTCATTCAGGTAAAGTTGGTATTTGCTGATGCCAGAGAGTGATTTTGCAGTCAGGTCCTCATACAGACCACAGAGGGTAGAAGTTGACCCATCATCTCAGCACACCCCTGCTACAGAGCAGCAACTGCAAGCTGCACACCAGTGTCAGGGGCAAAGCCAGCCACTCCACACCTCCCCGTGCACCCCGGAGCCATGGACACCCTGCTCAGCAGGTGACACCGAGAGGCAATAGCAGAGCAGAGGGATGTGGGTATCCCAGGGGGGCCATGCTGCTCGCCTTCAGGGCTCACCCTGTCAGCATGGGTGCTTCTCTCACGGGCAAAGGTAAAATGTAATGTGCCATGGGCACCCACATGAGGATAAGTGGCAGGCTTAGCAGTAGGGAGTCTTTAATGTCTTGGTTTCTCACCCTGCATTTGGCAGCATTATTTGGAGATCTTGAGAAAAAGCCAGTGTGGGCTTTGCCTGCGTGACACCCACCTGCATAGTCCTTTTCCCCCTCACAATGGCTGGGAGCAGCACTGCCATTCACAGCTAAAAACCTCTTTAAGTCAATCAAAGTAGAAAGGCAGAAAGCCTTGGGGTTATTTTGGAGGGCAGGGTTGTTCACTTCCACGGGGAAGATCCTCCTTGAAGCCACTTGCACGTCAGTCATGCACAACGTGTTGAAGCTGCTGTGGGGGGGTTGCACCAGGCTGTAGAGGGCAGGCAGGTAACCTGCCATGGAGATGGTTGGCTGGAACACACGGATCTGCCCTTGCATTTCAGAGATAGTGAGCTTCTGTAAAGGAAAGCACCTGGGAAGAGAGAGCAGGGGAAGGTCAGGTTTAGCAGAGCTTGCATGCATCCAAATACTCAATAGATAGGTTCAAAAACACTTAGGCTGGGGTCTATGAAAGTGCCAGAGCCCAAGAAGCACAGAGAACTGAGTACAACTTGAATGAAAAGACCATATCTGATACTAAAAAGTGAATTAGGAATGTGATTTTTCTTTACTCAAAATCAGTCAGTGGCTTAGGAACCTTCTTCCTACTTGCAGCAATGCCTAAGCTCTCAAGGGCCAAATTCCCCCAGTGACCTGAGTCCACCACGTGGGACATTCACAAACCCCAAACTCAGGGGCTGCAGCATTTCCAGGGATGCACTTGGAGCCAGGCTTAGGGATAACTAAGGATCGCAGGGAATGACTCCTCAAGTATTACCTGCACATTAGAGAGGATTTTGAGGTCACATTCCACTCATCATGACACTGTCATATCCCATAGCCCTAAAATCCCTTGTTACTTCTGTCTCCTACATCACTGCTGCTTTGCATGCACCAGGCTTCTCATTCTGCTGCAGTGACACCATGAGACACGCAACATGTGTGAGCCCCCATGGGACTCTATCCCCCTGCATCTCCCCTGCAGACCCTCTCTGCGCATCACACCAGCACACACCTAAACTTTCAAAAGGGGAGTGCAGGGTTCGTGGGTGCAGAGGTGAATATCTATCATCCTGCCCCTCCTGTTGAAGCTCTTCTGCGCCATATAAATAATTCAGTACTCATTAGAGCAGGAGTTTGAAGCCTGCTCCCCCCGCTTCCCCCACAAATGCCCCGATCACCAAACAAGCAAGTCAGTTTTTTGTCTTTTTTCCTCTCCTGCTGTAGGCTAGTAAGTAATTATTTACACTGAGTAGAAGAACCTCACCAGGAGAGCTTGATCCCAAGAGACTGTCCCTCAGGGAGAAGGGAGACCCAGCTTCAAACTTCTCTTTCAGATCGGACAACAGGAGTATATTAATTCTTGCCACCATGTCTCAGGGGAGAGCTGCAGCCGCTGAGACATTGGATAAATTGATCCTGGCTTAGGCATCCCATACTAGGAATCCCAAACAAAGTCTTTCCTTGCTGCCTGGCATGAGGCATTAAAACCCCCTGCATTTCTTTGTGGTTACCCTGGCAGCCTGGCAGCTCTCCTGGAGGGCGCTGGCATTGCGTCATGTAATATATAAGTTGTCATAGAATCATTTAGGTTGGAAAAGACCCTTAAGATCAAGTCTGACCATTAACCCATGACTGCCAAGTCCACCACTAAACCATGTCCCTAAGTGCCACATCTACACGCCTTTTAAATATCTCCAGGGATGGTGACTCCACCACTTCCCTGGGCAACCTCTTCCAGTGCTTGACAACCCCTTCAGGGAAGAAATTTTTCCTAATTCCAATCTAAACCTCCCCTGCTGAAACTTGATGCCATTTCCTCTTGGACTATTGCTTGTTATTTGTTGGGGCAGGGAGCGCTGCCATCTCTTACCATCATCTCATGTAATACAACTGTTTGCATCTGCCCTGTGGGACCTTTTCCTACATCTTTCCAAGTGTGTATCAGTGCTGGGACCAAATCCATGATGGTCAGCTCCGAAACAGCTCTTGGCTGCCCTGTATGGGAACTGGCTGGCCTAGTTCATGGAAAGATACTCATGCCTATTTCTGTCCCTATGGGATAAAGCATGACAGTGCAACACGAGCTCGCAGCTGATCATGTGCAGGAGAAGCATAGCTGGTATTGTGCCCTACTGTGGAAATGTCATATCAAAAGAGCAGGTTACAGATCTCTTAGCATGTTAGCTTCTGGTTTGGGGTTTGTATTTTTGTTATTCGGTTGTTTTTTTTTTTAAATAAGACCCTTCTAAATTATTTATTCTTCAATGAGTTTCTTGAAGAAATTAAGAGTAGATACAGCTACTGCTCCCAGACTCTAGAGGTTAAAATTTACGTAGTGCGACGTGATCCTCCCTGAATTAATGCACAGCAGCAGCATGTAAATACAAAGGTGAAGCATGAGGCTGCTTTCTCAAATATTTGGGACGTCTAGCACTTGATCTGTTTACAGTGCATCAGAGGCATCGTGGCTTCCTGTACCTGGGAAAAGTGAAAGAGAGGGAAAATGCAGAGCACAGCTGCCCCAGCCAAATGTTTTCCAGAAAATAACAGCAATTCGCTGTCATCTCAGTTGAACAGCCTGGAGTGTTTGAGACACTGCACCAAGAGACACATTTGAGAGAGGGATGGGCTTTAATGCAAATTCAGAAGCCACTTTGGGTCCCTCCTTATCTGAACCTTACGAAGTCTGACATTGTCCAGCAGCAGTGCATGCTCCTGTACTAGTGTCATGCGATACTGCCATGCTCTTAAAATACACATCTGTTGCCTGGTGCACTGAAAATCCTGTCTGGATTGTTGTTAAGGTTTTAGAAACAAAAGTGATTAATTTTTGTAGTAGTTTCTGCACATATACAAATTTCAATTAAATATTGTTAAATTGGATATACAGTGCCCCTAATATGTCCTGTTTTGATTAACAGAAAATGTACAGAATCTAGACACTGGAAAACAGGAATGATTCATATGCAATTCAACTTATAGGAGACATCTTTAATATTCCCCAGTGATTTACAAATCAACTCTAATTGGCTGAGAAGCAAAAATGTGTATGATTGCCTTCACCTTCTCATCCTGAGAAATCCTCCTGGAATTTGAAGGTTAAATTGACCTGGTTTCTTTATTAGCTTATGTACTGCAAGAGATAAAGAATCTGTCATCAGACCCTTCCTAACCCGCCTGTCGACGAAGTGTGAGCCAGAGCCACTTTCATGGAGCTAATGACTTCATGGGACTGCTGACAGCAGAAGTCAGAAATGTATCTGGGTCAGGAAGGGGCTGCTTGCTTTGGATGCTGCCTAGACATTTCTAAATGAGGCACATGTGACTGAATCACCTTCACAGGGAGCCTCACAGTCACCAGGGAGATGGGGAAGATGATAGGAGAGTTAATAGAGAATAGAAAATACATGCAAAGCCTGCATTAGGAAGATATCATTTCCATACAGCTGTCTTGTAGAGGGCTTTAAAACCTTACATGGGTGGTGGTACCACATTGCCCATGCTGTGACAGTGCAAAAGAAACCCCTACCACCCCTGCCAACAAAAAAAAAAAAGGTAAGATTCACAACCAGGATCTGTATAGGGAGGATAAACAAGAGCAGAGCTTCAAAACTCGTGGTGTCAGGGCTAAGCACGTTGGCAAATCAGCTCCCATGCAGTGTTCAGCAGGCTCTGCACAGCACTACACAGAGTATATATTGAGCTATATGTACTGAGCCAGGCTGCAAACAGCAAAACTTTTGTTTCTCATGCACTTACAGCCCAACCTGTACATGGCTGACAGCTTGGTTGGTGGGTGCAGCCATGGGGCCCTGCTGACCACAGGTCCTTCAGCCAACATCAGCAGTGGGACCCTTCCCAGGCACCCTCTGCTCTCACCAGACAGCCCCTCTGTGTGTTACAAGCAGATCAGCCCATTGCTGCTGTCTAAGGAGCTGTCAGCGCTGTTTCTAGCCACCGGCAGTTTATCCACGTGGTTTTTGACAATTAGCTTTTTTAGTCTCATGTACCCCACCATCTGCACACAAAGGTGGGTCACTGAGCACCTGTGATGGTTTGTCACCTTTTGTCCCAGTAATTTCCATTCCTACTCTCTCTCAGTACCAACTGCGGTTGAAAAAAGAACTGTAGAGGAACAAATTATTTCCAGCTCTGACATCTCTGCTACACACAGAGCCCTGCTTAGGCTGAAAAGCAGCCTCCACCCAGGGCAGAAAGCATCTGTTGCCCTTGGACTTCACTCTGTCCCATCTCCCCTGCCCTGCTTTACATCTCTGCTGTGCCAGATGAGGCTCAAGCTTGTACTTACAGCCTTCTGCCACTCAGGGATTGGGTTTTGCCTGTTGGAGAGAAGCTCAGAGCAGCTCAATATGTCTTCCCTGGACATACCTTGAGAAAGACCATGTTTCCTGCTGATCTCTGCCAAGCCGCACCAAGCCAAGTATTTTGATTTGTAAAGGCTTTCCTTCCCTAAGTTAGGGACATCAGCAGCAAAATTTTCCCTGTCTAGGCATCTTGAAATTTGGTTGTTACTGCAGGCTTAGGCCAATCATTCAAAGTAGGGCAGCAGAGCAATACTCCCAAGATTTTATTTGAAAGCACACCACCAACGGCTTGCAGTTCAGATGCCTTCAGAAGCAAGTACCTGGCCCCTGCTGAGTGCCAGCAGGCAAGCTCGGGGCCACCATCTCTGATGGTGGCAGGAAACCACCAGTGAGGGGACCACAGTTTAAAACCCCTCTTGCAAGCAACCCTTAAAGGGAGCTGGAAACATTCAGGCAAAATACTGCCTCTGGGTGCTTGGGAGCCATGGTCTCAGCTGAAAATGGGGTAACTTCGTCTCTGCAGAACAGGGCCTGGGCTCTTACTGCTTCTTTGAGTGATAAAGGGCTCCTGACTCCGTATTTCAAGAATCAAGTCCATCACACAGCCTGATGCATGACAGACTGGCTCATGAACCAACACAGATCATTGGATAGAGAAGGAAAACCTTCAGGGCTGTTGTTCACCTCAGAACAGAGTAATCCTGTCTCCACAATCTCATTTTCCTGTAGATGATGGCAGTTACCTGAAGGTATCTTTGCTCTGTGTGAAGCTGCAGCTTCACCGTCTGACAGTGCCAACTGCTGGTATAGAGCCACGCTGCTGAAGCTTCACCCTGCCAGTCAGCAGCCTCTTGCCAGCCATGGACCAGCAGGCAGTGGAGCTGGCAGCTGCAGCCTGGGAGGAGCATTTGCAAGCTGCCTACACTTGTGTGCTTGGCAGGAGCTGGGGGCTGCTGCTTCACATGGAGGCAGAGCCCACCTCTCAGCCGGGTTGGCAGCATCTTCTGGGAAGCTCCTGCTGCATTTCTAATATCACACTTAACCTTTGATTAGAAAAAGAAAACTGCAGTCTGGAGTGCTACTCAGGAAAGGCTTCCAGCCGTGTTTTATTCTGTCTGAGAAATGCAGGAATACTCATTGCTTTCTCTGTGCTAAGTACATTTACTAAATAGTGTAAAAAAAATACAGGAAAATAGCCAGGCACAAGATCCTCTGCTAACTAGCACATGTTCCTCTTCCCTTTAGTCCACCCTTGGATTTATTGCCTTGGTAATCAGCACTCTGCACACACTCACATACGGATGGTCGAGGGCCTTCGATGAGAACCAGTACAAATTCTACCTGCCTCCGACCTACACGCTCACGCTGCTTGTCCCATGTACTGTGATCCTAGCAAAAGTCATCTTCAATTTGCCCTGCATCCAGCAAAGACTTCAGCGAATCAGGAGGGGCTGGGAGAAAGGAAGATACGTGAAGTTTGTTCTGCCCAGTGCAACAGGGGAATATTCAAGCGGGGAGACCTCTAGCAATGTCTAACACAGCCCTGGCTGTGACAGAGGATTTCAAAGTACTATCAACATTTCTATAAAGATGTTTCTTTTTCTTATATATGTGTATGTTTTGGTATAATTGTATTGTGGGAAAATAATAAAATCGGGTGACTTCATAAAAATGGATGACCATGAAACTAGTTCAGACAGTAGTAGTTAAATTATATTGCCTTAAAAATGACCATGAAAGCTGAGCTAGCAGCACTAACACATGGGAAACTGATGGACTCTCTTAGTCAGATCAGTCACTTGAGGTGCTGTCTGGCAGCTCCCCAGACCAGTACTTCTCAGCTGATTCCCTAGCTGCTCTCATAAATTTCAATGTGTTTTATTTTTTTAATATGAAGTGGCACAGTCACTGCAAGGTTAAAACCTCATCTTTCTGCCCAGCAGAAGTAAGTTTTGCATCTCTACTCTGCCTACATGACTTTTACACTCACATACTCTTTCCCATCAATGGCGAAGGGATGGTTTTCATGAGTAGAAGCAGAGTCAGGCACCTGGACCAACCTGAGGAGCTGGATCTGTTAGTGAGTCAGCACAGTGCTTTTCAGATGGACACAAGCCCAGATGGACAGACAAGCCAGCCCAACAACCCCACAATAACTGCAACTCCACAACCTCTAGAAAAACGCAGGTCAGTTGTCTCCAGGTAATGCCTGTCCAGCCAGTTACCATCCCTTTGAAGGACTCAAACAAATTCCCGCAAATGCAGAACAGCATTCCAAATGGTGCCCTCTGTAGGCAACTGGTCCTTAAAACCTTTGACATAACCGTTTGTGTAACTCCTGATTCTGGAACGCTGAGAAGTAGCTTGAGTTTTCCAGTTACATTTGCCCCATGCATCTTTAATGTGGATAGGGGGTTCAGTGAAGTTAGCTTAAAATGCACCAATTTTGGAGTTTCTCTCTCTCTGTATATATGTACACACAGATATATATATATTATTGCAGAATATATAGCTGGAATGCAAATTCTTTATATTTTTATTTTCTGTATTGCCTACCACGTGCCTCTGGGATATGTAAGAACCAACTGAAAAGCTGCAAGAGTAAGGCCAGTTTTAACCACTGGCATCCATGATTTATAAAACATATTCTGAACTGGTCTATATGTCAGAACTCATTTGAGTCTTTCTTCCTTCCTCCCCCTAAATAATACCATTACTTTAATGGCAGTAGTAGAGTTGTATGATTACCTAAAATTTATGGAAATAAAACTCACTACTGCCGAAAGCTGGTAGAGTATCATTATCAAGGTAATAAGTGAAAATTATCATTATAGGATCACAGAATAGTTAGGGTTGGAAAGGATCTTAAGATCATCAAGTTCCAACCTCCCTGCCAGGGGCAGGGACGCCTCACAGTAAACAATATCACCCATGGCTCCATCCAACCTGGCCTTGAACACCACCAGTGATGGAGCATTCACAACTTCCCTGGGCAACCCATTCCAGTGCCTCACCAC
>JAOEHY010031220.1:28528-65998 GCA_025447955.1 Psilopsiagon aurifrons | reverse complement strand
AGGGTTTCGCCATGTTGGCCAGGCTGGCCTCAAACTCCTGATCTCAGGTGATCTGCCTGACTTGGCCTCTCAAAGTGCTGGGATTACAGGCGTGAGCCATCATGCCCGGCCTGTAATGCTATTTTCTGTAATTATGAGAGTACATTTGCACTTTGTGAGGTTAAATATCTTACAATGACAGTCACCTTCCTAGAATTACTCTGAATCCACAAAGATTAGCAGCTTTGTGCTAATTAAACTCCGATTTTCTGCCTGCTGCAGCCCCTGCAAGTTCTGAATGAAATATATGTCAAAACAGGACAGGACTTTTTGCAGTAGCAGACAAATATGTTTACATCTATGGAGCTGAAAATTTACCCATAATCATTTCTGGACCAAATTCCAGACATTCCTACATTTGTTGTTGAAAATAAATCTATTGTTTAATATGATAGCCTACTGCAAAATATAGGAAAGGCAGGAGTTATACCAAAGTGCTTTTCCCTGTTTATTTCCTTGCAGAAGAGATGAAATTAAATGGAAAATCAGCCATAGAAGGTCAGATTGCCCAGTGGAGAAAGTATTAACTTTTCAGCTAAGGAACTGGAGTTCGATTCGTTTGTGCGATATTTTTTAAGGAAAGGAGTTTGGTTTGTGTTGAATCTCTTATGAACAATATGTCATGTTGGAGGACCAGCAAACACTGTATGTCGTAAATCAGCATGACAGCGTCTAACACTGAGGCTGAACTTACTCTTGCTTGTCTTTGTCTTAGGAGCAGGAGAACACAAAGGATTGATGCTTTGGTTATTCCTTAGCAGCAGATGTAATTTTATTTTCCTGTCCCTCACTTCTTTTAGAAAGTTTTATGTTTTTCTGCAAAGTTTTGCACTGTAATTTGCTCTTGGTTTTAGGTTCATAATCATTAAAGAAGGGAAAATGCTGCATAGCATTTAAAATAAGGACCTAGCTTCTTTTCTAACTGGAACAAACCCAAGAATATTCAGAATAAAAGATAGCACATCTTCACCTTTTCATATGGTAGAAGATGTGTTATTTGGCATCATATTTTTTATCACATGTGGCTGAGTCTTCAGAAAGTCTGAGTACACAGAAGTATCCCTTTTCTTGCTTTTGGCAACTTAAATGAAGATTTGGACATGTTGTCCTTTACTGTCTATAATTCTTTTCTGTACAAAATTAGTTTCCAAAGTATTATGTGGTGGATTACAAAATAATGTTTGCTATAATACAAGATGTAAATGTGGAAATTTCTTCTGAAATAGATTCTAAGTCAAGTAATGAAATTAATGACTGGAGTTTATCGTTCTATAGAACCTGCCACATAATTACTTCAAAACTTTTTGTAGTGTGAATGCAACAAGATATTGCCAAGACACTGAACAGGAGTGCATTAAGCAGAAGGCACCCAGATCTTTCCAGTCTAGCAGCTTGTATGCACAGTCTCAATCATGGTGGAGTTCATCCAGCCTGAAAGAAGGTTGAGTTGGGCTGAGTTGTGTTTAGTTGAGTTGATAAATTAGGTACCGACATTGGCCTTATTTAGCATCCACTACCATCATAGAATCATAGAATAGTTAGGGTTGGAAAGGACCTTAAGATCATCTATTTCCAATCCCCCTGCCATGGGCAGGGATACCTCCCACTAAACCAGTGTGAGACTATTCTAGGAAGAAGCTTACAGAAAGCATGTCATGGCCGTCTGGCCCCAGTGCTGATGATGGAAATACTGCAGTATAGAAATGAGTTTTCACTCAGCAGGGCCGAGTATCTGGTATATCCTTTGGTCAGCCAAATATCTGTGTGTGTGTGTGTGTCTCATATAGGCCTCTTTGTGGAGTTCTTCTGTGTTCTCTCTGCCAGGTATGCAGCTCTAGCTTGGTTATCAATTAAGATTTTGGTCACTTTTTTCATTTTTTCAGTGGACATCAGAGTCTTTTAGACAGACTGAATTTTCTTATCAATGTATTGCCAATTTTGTGTGTCCTCAGGTTAAGGTGGGCTGCATACCAGTAGATGTCTTTATTCTAAGAGGAAGAGAGTTAAGCATGGGCTGACTCATGTGCATGCTGTGAATATATCCTAAGCACTCAGAGCATGAAATTCCTACTTTCTGACTCTCCTTTATAAAAATGAGAGAAAAATTGGAAATGAAGTTGCTGCTCAAACAGGGAGAATGGACATGAAGATGTCCTATATGAATTCATCTGTCAGTGCCACTGAGAAGCCCAGGAACACTCCTGCACCTCTTGCATTATGGTCCTTAAAATAACCCCTCATCTTGCTTTCTTAAAGTATTTAATATTGCTATGTTGTTCCCTCTACAGAAGTTATCATTGATTAATACTTAACAAGTGTTAATATTTTTTTCTGGTGCAGACTTTTCTTCTGGCCATTGACCAGAAATTGTACCCATATCTTTTGTTTGATTTGCTTTGTTTTATGCACTGTCGCTGCCTGATAGATTCAGGAATGGATTTTATTTCTTTTTATTACTATTTTTATGTTGTTTAATTGGTTTCCTCCTCCAAAACAGCAGAATAAAAGTGCAAATGACCTTCTGTATTCCTCTTCATCTCTCCTCACATGACTGGAAGGATTGTGCCAGACTTGCCATCAGCTAAATGTGTGCATTTGAACTGCAAGTTGAATACATGAATTTTGCATCCTTTTTAGGTGACAGCATCAGGATTGTCAGCATTACTAGACTGCTAGCTGGAATATAAACCACTTTGAGTTTTTGGATTTCGAGGCCCAATTACAGCTTTCTGAGCAGTTGCCAAATACACCCCCCATGTCAGGGAGGTCTGTTTGTCAAATGCACCCGCCAAGTCAGGGAGGTCTTTTTGTCAGATACACCCCCCATGTCAGGGAGGTCTGTTTGTAAGGACTGTTTTCCAATAGTGAAATTCATTCCAGCCGCATGTAGGTTTGAGGAAAGAAAGGTGAAATCAAAGCTGTCTCCCTTGTACAGCTGTCTGGGGTTCTCCCTTCCTCCTGGAGTCACTGTTTTAGTGGAGGCACTAAGAAAAGAGTTGCAAATATGAGTTTGCACAAACTCAGCTAATTCTTCATCACACCTATAGACTATAATACATTTTTGTGTTATAAATATTTGTTACAGGCTATAGGCGCCAGTAGAGAAACTAAACAGGGGCAGACTTTTATGTATGAATGAAATTCCAAAGGATAGATTCTGTTTCTCCAATATGATGTATATTCTTGTCCTGTCTAATTTTATTTACTGCTTCTCACTTGAGGAGTACATAAATCAGCAGTCCTGTATAGTCTCTTATGATTTATTGCTTAATTAAAAGTTATGAGGGCTTTTAATCCATCTATAATTTCTATTATTTTTGAGTCAGCTGTTTCTTTTATTGTAACTTAACTAGGAAACTTGCATCACTTTAGGAAGGGAGCATTTTGTGAGTCCTTGTATTCAGTAATAGATGAGGCACACAGTGCCATCTCAGATGTTCCAGATTGACTTTGAAGTTCAAACTCAGAACCAAAGATAATTAAATATTAGTGCACTTAATAAAGTTTACTCAGCATCGATTATCGTTTAATGGCAAATGCAGTCTATGTATTTGCTAGAGTTACAGACCAATTTTAATAGTGATGAGACTCATTTGTGGTTTCACAATAAACAGATGTTAGCTACACTTTAATAATTTAAAGAACGGGCTCAAAATGGTTATTTATGTTTTAATGGAGAATTAATTTGGCTGCAGTATTGAACCACATGCTGTTGTCAAAGCAATAGAACAACCAGTTTTAATGTTTTTTTTTTTTTAAGTTTGGTTGTTGGGTGTTTATTTTTTTTTTTTTAGTTGGTAGGTTACTGTTGTGTATTTTCCTTAATTAAGGTTATAACCAGCATGTATTATAAAAGCAGGTTTTTGTGTATGAGTTACTATTGAAGAAAAAATGGTATGCAAACTTCAGAGATGGCTAGCTTGAGAATTACTGCAAGATGTGAAAAATCTCAACAAGTTTTGAGTTGCAGATTTCAGAACACTCATCTGATTTGAACTTAGGTTTATCTCTTTCTTTCCAAAATATAATTATTACTTGAAAACATGCTAGTTCCAGTAGCAGAGCTTTGTCATATCCTAGTGCTATAGATTTCGGGTAAAAAGATTTGATGTCTGTTTGGATTTCATTGATGGTAAAGGAGTTTTGCCAGTGTTTTTGTCGGGAGTAAGAATTTCATATGCCTGTGAGTCAGCTGCCCTCTGTTGGTTAGTTCAGCTTTGCTGTGATTTCGTTTGCATTTCTCATAACTTCTGGCGGGATGGGTAGGGAGAGCCTTTCTGAGTCCCACCTGCTGGTTATGTGAAATCAGTTGAATCTTAAGAGTAATCCACCTCTGCTTGGTGCAAAGAGTAACCACTGCAAAAAAGCTCAACTTTATTTAACCTTACTTTTAAGATTTGGATTTTCTAAGTAACTTCATATATAATTATGGTGTTGTCATTAAACAGTCTTAATTGATTCTGAAACAAAGCTTTTTCCTGATTTTTTTTAACCCTTTTCTTGACAACAATATTTTAGAATCATTAATAAAAATAGTGAAATTTGTTTTACTTAATGAAAATGATTTGATATGAAGTCATGGAGCTGATGTCCTATGCCACATTAGATGAAAACTCTAGATGTTTTTTTGGATAGTCAGAATGATTTTATCCAGGCTATTCTGTAGGAGTTTGAGAAGTGGACACCTGTTATTAATTAGTATGAAATTTGGCAACTACAAATGCTAAACCAAATAATATGCCAGCTCTGCTGGTCAGTCTATATTCAACAATTTATTCAAACATCTGTTGAGCTTAGGTGTTCTTTGTGCTCTTCTAAGTCAGTTTTAAATTATTACTTCGCTAAGTAAAGATGAGAGTTTTTCCTTTTTTTTGAGTGGCAGTATGAGGTTCATGAACTTCCTAATTAACTGCCAGGCTTAAAGATCTTTTTATTATTCTTCTGGAGAATCTGAGTAAAAAGAGTATTGGTATAAAATAGTAAGGTTTAACAGTCTTTTCTAAGCAAGACTTTTAAAAGACCTATGTAGTCATACGCCATTTTTATAATGTCTTATTATATATCTGCTTAACCGGTGAAAATAATGTATATGTGCTGATGCTGTTTTACAGTGTTCTATTTAATAGATGTAGTTGAGGTTTTTCATTCAGTCTTTGATGTACTAGAAGACCTGTGCTCCTTGGGGCATATGTTCAGGTAATGCAGCTGCAGTGGCCGAACTTCCCTGAGGCACCTCAGTTGATTTTGGTTTTGGTGGGAATGCTTAGTGCTCGCTAAATCCAACATATGCCCCTTTATGAATCTGCAGATTTTCAAAATTTCTTAAAATAAATCCAATCTGTTGCTTTAATTTACATTCAGTGTGCTCTCAAGTGGCCATCTGGAACATGTATTTGTATATGTAAATAATTCTTCTGACAACTAAGTGGTACTATCTTTGCTGCTACTAATCCAGTTATTAGAAGTTACTGTAAGTAAGTAGGGATCTGGACCTGGATCAAAACATTCATGCCAGAATTTTAAACATCTTCTACATGGTGTCCTCTTTGACAAGTTAAATCTTAGTTTTGAATCCAAATTCTAAAACCAAGTTTTGATGTAAAAAAATAAAAATAATAAAAAAACCCCAAACAGGCTGCCAGTTTGGAGCCTAATGTTTCTAAATGCATGGGCATTTATTACTTTTTTTTTTTATGTTGCTTTTCCCCAGTTAGTAGCTGGGTGTAAAGTTGCAGAGGAAATAAACTGATTTATATTTCTTGGTACACAAACATCAGTGAATACTTCAGCAACTAGAGTAGCAATAGATATTCATTAGAAAATCCATCAGAGAACTTATAGTTTATCTTGTTGAGAGAATGGAAGTACTTGGTCCGTGTAAACCAGGTATTACCCAAGTGATCAGCAGGTGGGCATACAAAACAGGCTTTATGGATAGCCTCACAGGTGAGTAAAATAATGAGAAAAGATTAATTTTCTATTCTGTGTGTTCCCAGAGCAACCATTGACAAAACAACTGGGGTTTTTTGAGAATGAGATATGGAAGATTGTATCTTACAGTGCACAGTACATACACAACTCATCAGTCCTGAGAAAGGAAAGTAATGATTAAACTGAATTGGATTAAACATTAGCATATAAAAGAGCTTTTTCTTAATATTCATTTCAGGTTAGTGTTTGATAAATGACTTGCAGATTTTCATCAGTATTCTGATGTCTTCATTTTGCATAATAAGTATCCTCTCAGGAGTTGTATGCAAACAGCAGCACTTTCAGCATAGTTAGTTATCACAGAGGAAATTCTAAGTACAAGTTGTATTTGGGTCATGTCTGCATGCTAACCTCAGAAATTAATCCCGGCTAGAGGAAGAACAAATATTTTTTTTTAACCTGATTCTGTTGTTTTCACCCTGTCATAATGATATGGCATACCATAGGTACCTGAGAGCTTAGCGAGGGAAGGCTCCACGGATGATTTCTTAAGTCCATGAGATAACACTAAAATGTTTACTTGTTTTGGAATAAATATTAATTTTAGACAGATTACAAAAAAACAAAAAAAAAGAAAATCCTTTCTGGCAGGTCACACTGCCTGTTAGACTGCAGTCCTTGCAACACTGATTCTATACACCTGACTTCTATGAACCTGAATGAAAATTCTTTTGTGTCAAATCAAAAGAATAATCAGGGTGTGACAGGTATTGTTTTTTGAATTGGCAATATTTTTAAAACTGCAGGTGTGACTGTTTTCCTTCAGTTCCTAATGATATTAAGGGAATTACAACATCTTCAAATGATATTAAGGGAATTACAACATCTTCATGTCTGGCTGTGCAGAATAGCATCAAACAATAGTAATTATTGCAGCACCACATATCAAAAGGCTGCCCTTTAAGCTCAGCTGTGAAAAGTTTGGGTATGGATCCAGGCTCTGCGTGGCTTATTTCTTCCCACCAACCCCCCGTAATTCACAGTAAATCATCTGTACCTGAACTGGTGATCAGTACTTTGTGAGTGCTAGGATGTGTGCTCCAGCTGCTATGTGCTGCCTGGCGGCTGCGTTGCCCAACCAGGTGGGGTTTATGGGAGCTCTTCACTTCTGGAATGTGCCCATAAATCCGAAGCTGATTGTGTGGCAGCAGATGCAAACACCAGTTTTATGTCCTGTCTTCCATGTAGTGTTTTACTAACTACTGTGTTATTCTAACCAAATGTCTTTGGCCTAACTCTCATAATTTAATTAAGTAAAGGCAAACTCTGGTTAACTTTTAAGACACCTGGAATTGGCTCTATTTTTTTGGAAAATAGTGTTAATTTACGTAATATTTCTCTTGCTTCTATCTATTCAGCAAAGGTAAGACCTTTAATTCAAGTTGTATGTAAAGCCCTAGAAAAGGACCTACCTATAGTCAGTCATTTCATATACCAGAAGTTTGCATATTTTCACTGAATTGTGATCTAATTTGCAGACTGGATAACAGATGAAGTTTGACTCTAAAACCAAAGAGACGATTTTTTGGTTAGAACCAATGTTTATCGTTTGAATTAATAATGAAAGGAACAGTCAGTCTCCACGTGCTTATCTGAAATGTGTCCAGTAGTATTTGCAACACTATTTGAGCATATTTTAAATCATGAAATAAGGAGCATTTGTTTTTTTTAAAAAGTTTTGTCTGTTGCAAATGGGAAAAGTACGAAAGTTTGGAGTATGCCTCCAGGTCACGCGAATGTGAAATGTTCTGTGGCTTGTATTGCAAGCTTCTAAGAGAAAGGAATATGCTTTCCAGGAATGAATTACAGCAGAACTAGGTGAGCCCAGAATAACCTGAGATAACAGGTTATAACTCTATTTAAAGGAAAATGAAAGTATTGTCAGAGGTCCCTGCTATATGTTCCTTCAGTCTAAATTGTAGCTTCAATTACAATACTGTCCCTCCATTAAGTTTTCTGGGAAAAGAAAAAACGCATCTATTTTTTCATTTTAATGATGTTGTGTAACTCTGTGTGTAAATAGTTGGACTGCTTAGGGAAGACCTTCTCTTTTCAGTTTTATCATGTAAAACTGTTGCTGTTTTTATTGTTGTACTTGATATGTATAAGGGTAATTAAATCATGAAGAGTAACCTATCTTTCCTAATTTGTTAGGAGGTAAATTCTTCCTTTAAATAACAGGCTTTTTCATATTCCCATTAAATTCATTTGATAAAAATCCTAACAGCTTTTATGGAAACCAGAATAGACCACTTCTGTGATGCTTCTATCTGGTTTCCCATGACAGCCTTGCTTGGTTCCTGTACCTGAGCTGTCAGCACTCAGTCTTACAAACACCGCTGAGTAGAAAAAAAGAAGCATTTTTCGTCTAGAGGCAGTTACTAAGAACACGTCTGTTGTTATTTGTTTGCATTTTTAAAATTATATTTTGTAACAAGCCATAAAACCCAAGAGTTTGTCTTAATAGCTTTACGCGAGTCACTGCTTAAGTCAATTTATCTTTTCTTTGATATTTCAGAACTACCTAAACCCAGTTAACAACTGCTAGTGACAAAACCCAGTTCATTACCTACTTCCAGTCAAAGATCACTTTTTTAGTGGTCTTGAATTTAATTTGAATTTAATTCGAGGTTTCATTAAGGTAATTGTCTGTTGGTTCACTCCTCTAATTGAAGGTTTGCGAGAAACCCATGGGAAAGGGGAGGTGCAGGTATCGCACTCCCTTGTTCCAGGTTCACATGAGAAATGCTCATGGTATTTTCACAGGATGCAGGACTTACTTCTCTGTTTTAGTGACAGAAATTGCAAGCAACTGTACTGACCAGTTGAAAACGTTATTAATCTCTGCCTTGGCATTAATGATCTGCATTACACCAGAGAAAAGACTGTCCCAACCTCTCCTGTTTAAAAACGCTGGCATTCCCAGCCTGAGTGGATGGATGTTTTTTCCTGTCTCATCTTTGCTGAAGTTTCCATTAGTATTAAAAGCTCTGCCCTGGTATTTTCTTGCCCTGCAGACTTTATAGGGACAAAACATCTCTATTCTCTAATGATAAGAGAGCCATCCCTCGCAGCGTTCTGTTTCGAGACATATCAAACCCTTTTAGATTCTTGTTGCAAGATGGGAGCTTCATTCTCACAATCACCCTGATGTTTCTCTTCTCTATTTGTTTCTGTTTGAATCTGGGAAACTAAGGTTCTGGATTTGTACACACTGCACTAGAAAGGGTCTTAGCAGGGCTTTGTTAAACAGCGGTAATTGCATCCTATCTTGCAGGGAAATTCAAGATAATGCCTTCCATGGATTGCATTTTCTTCTGTTTTATTTTGCAGCCACATAACATAGTGTTTCATCTTGCGATCTTGAGATGTAGTTTCTCAAGGCTGAACTTGGTTTTTGTTTGGTTGTTTTTCGGGGTTTTGATTTTTGGTTGTTTTTTTTTTTTTTTTGTCTTTGAATATGTGATCCATACTATCGAACTAAAACCTCTCTCTGGTACTGCGGGCAAGATGCCATGCAGTTCTTGTTCCACACAGTCACAGTTCTCTGTATATGAAGATGTCACTTAGCTTCTTGTCTTCAGTAAAATTTTAACAGGACTATAGCTATTTGTGTGCCAGTATAGCTAGTGAATTATTAACCAAGCCTGGCTCTAAGACCAGTCCCTCTGCAGTGATGCTAATAACTTCCCTCCAGCCTGACATTCCCCATTTAATGCTGCTGTTACTGTCCCACCTCTAGCAGTTTCAGGCCAATTTAAAATTTTTGTACTAATCCCCCATCTTCTTCAATTTAACTAATAACTTCTCAGGTGACATGGTGTCAAAGCTTTACCAAAATCAGACAGCTGAGATCGATTTCATTTCCTTTCTCTCAGAAGTGAGTTTTCTTCTCCGAGGAAGATGTCAGATTAGTGTGCCTTACCTGTATTAAACCCATGTGATATTTTCCCCAAATCCTCCTAGCTTCACTCGCTTTGATTATTCTTTCCTTAAAAATTGTTCTAAAGCTCTGTTGCTGAGCATAGAAGAAAGGATTTTTAGTTGCTCTGGTATTTTTTAGCATATAGATATGACGTTAATTATTTCTGATTGCATGATACTGTTCTTGTCTTGCTTGATTTGTTTAAACTTGCTGCCCCACATGAATTTTCATATGCCAGTTCTTTCTGGCATTTTGTTTCTTGAGATACATGTTCATCTCAGCTGTGATAGTTTCTGCATGGTTATCATCATTGACTTCAATGAGAATTGAAGCATGTATTCATGTAATTTGGAGTTACCTACTTCTTTTTTTTAATCTGTATTCCAGCCTCACTGTGTAGTAGCTCTGCTTCTTTGCAGGTTATCTCTTCATGTAGCCAACACATCTTTCACTGCTTGTTATAGTATCTTCTGAAGCAGCTCCCTTGGCTGGGCTTTGGTAGCTGCCCCTCGCTGCCTCCTTCACTCTCCTTCTCAGCCACTCCTGAGCTTTAAGGTGTGGCTTCTCTCTGCTATTTCTTCATCTCCATATGAACTCCATTGTCCCCACAGGACTTGTTCTGTCCAGTAGTCTCTTAGGCAAGTGAGGACCAGACTCACTGACTTTGAGTTTTTATTTTGTACTTGACATGTGGATCCCCGGAAGTATTGGCATCTCTGACTGAAAATCTCTGGTCTCCTTTCCCAGGCAGATCTTTCAACCTTGTGATTAGTGACTTCCCAGCTGGTTCCCTTGCTTGGTAGAAGTTGCCCTTTTGAAGCCAACAGCTGGGGCTGAAAATGCCAGTCTGCTTTTTCTACAGTTTCTGCGAACATCGGTGGTTAATTTAAAATCAGCATATATTCACACACTCCAGATTTATTTTTATAACCAGCTCTTTTATTCCTCTTACGTATCAAAAAGACATCTAGAATAGCATCACCTTCTTGTTTCAGTGGCTGAATTAACCTGTCAGTGGCTGCTTTTGGGAATATCTCATTCTAATATTGTTATTAGCAGCATCATTTCTTCTCCAGTAAATGAGAAGTCTTGTTAAAAAGTAGCTCTCTAATAACATGCTTTTATATTAAAATCCAACTCCGGAGGTCTGTGGCATGTAACTTGCCAGCATTGTTACAGTGGAACCATTACAGTGTTACTTTCTGGTCCCTAGATAATTTCAGCCTGGTTTTGATAAAGTTCTTCAATAATTTAATTCACTGAGTCTCTTTTACCTCTCACTCCGGTGAATCTCCATGAGTTAAGTCCCTCTTGATTTATATGCCTGTAAGAAGAAATTTAAGTTAGCTAAGTATCATCTTTATTTAAAGCCTTACAAAGCTGTGCTGTGCTGCTTTTCGGCAGGTCTTGTAAATGTTTGTATTTATTTCCTGGTGCTTGAATTGTATTTTGCTGGGAAGAGTTTAGATTTTTCAGTAAAACAGCTAAAGAAGTATTTTAGTTTAGTGTATCCTATTTGTTCTCTGCAAATGTTCACCTTTTGGGATGTTAAGTGTGTGTGTGTGCGTGCGTGCGTGTGCGTGCGTGCGTGCGTGCGTGCGTGCGTGTGTGTGTGTGTGTGTGTGTGTGTGTGTGTGTGTGTGTGTTCAAAGTTAATAAAGCCAGACCCATGCAAACAGTTTTCATAAAGGTCTTCATTTATAAATAGTGCAAATCTAGGACACCTCCTCCCTCTTTTTTTCTGTTGTAAAATGCCGTTGTCATTTCTTTACCATTTACCCCCCCAAGCTGCTGAACAAGGAAAGATCAGGCTTGATGGACTTGTTTGTGCATATGTAGCCACAGAGTAGCACCAAATGGACAACATCAGTGGAAGTGTCTCCGTTCTGTCCCTCCTGTTTGTCCCAGATAGACTTAAATGGCAATTTATATGCAACTGGAGCCATGGTCCTGTCTGCATATTCATTTCTCCTCAGGTCTTCTACCTCAGATTCTCACTAGACAGCCCAGTCATTTTTTATGGTGATGGGTTTCAATAAGGACATTCATACACTAATTTGAGATACACCCAGAGAGAGCTTCAGTGATAAGTAGCCATGGAATTCCTGAAGTGAGTGCTCCAGACTGGATAACAGATTAGAATTAGGAGAGATCACAATTATGAAGGGGCTTTCTAAACTGTCAGTGTGCTACCTAACAGCTACACTTTTAGTCCTCATGTTAAAGGAACATTTTTTATCCTTTAAACAGCAGGTAAAAGCCAATTTCGAAGGAATATGTGCATTGTTCCCAAGAGAGAGCCTATGTATTGTAATGCTGCTTAAACTGAGTGTTGGAGAGACATTAAACTATGTTGCAAAGCTAACAGATACACCCTGATAAAATGCATCCAGATCCTTACCTAAACAACAGATGAGAAAATCTAATCAGATCAGACTATTTTAGATAAAAAACTAATGAGCATGAAAGCTAAGTAATGACTGCCAGATTGGATGCATTGTTTGTATTGTGCTTTGGGCTGAAAAGTGGCCATTTTTATGATATGTGATGATCACAGCTGTATTAAAAGAAGCATTGTTTTGGTCCCAATACAAATATCACAAGTATCCAAATCCTCTGAACAATTGCATTGTCCTTTTAATTTGCAATTCCTTTTATTCTTCATGACTCTTCTAAATTACTGAAGTATCCTGTTTGTCACAGAAAATACTTTTTTTCTGTGCATCAGCTCTTTCCAATAGCTGAGATACTTCAGTGTAACACAGAAGGAGGTCATAGTCTAAAATATCCTTAAGCAATTGCAATTGTAAGTATTTCATGTTTTATTGTGGTATGTAAATTTGATTCGTTTCTGGGTCCCATGGACATATCTTCATTTTGACTATTGGAAGGCACAGTAGGATAAATGGATTAAAGTAGGAAAACTAGCTTTTAGTGCTATTTCTTATCACTTTTATGGTAATGCCTTCACTGGTGTAGTTGCTGTATATACACATAGGACAGATTTCATTCCTTAAAGTGGTTACTTATCAGTATATTGAGCAAAGTGTAAAAAATAATAAAAAATCATGAAACAATGGCAAAGGATCAAAGAGCAATGAAAAGGGTGGTAGTGCTGAGACTGGTCATGCAGGTTAACAGTACACATAATGGGATGGTGGTGCTGTTTATGCAATGTTACTTTTTAAAAGAACGAGTACAATAAATAGCATTCAGTCATGCAGCTGAAAGTCATGTAGCCTAGGTGTCATATCTGGCTGGTTTTAGGAGGCAGAAGTGAGTCTTACTGCAGGAGTCAATCTCGAGAAAGTACTGAACGCTGGGAAAGTGAATGATAGTTCATATTAATTCCAGTTAAGCATTCCAGGGGGACAGCATAAAGAAAAGGTATAACAGAAGTTCAGACATGAGTGCTCCTCATTGGTGTCATTGATGGAGCAAAGTGAGGACAATTGAAGTGAGAGAGAGATGGGCTAAAATAATGTGTGGGCCAGAGAGGAACATTTCAGATGTAGCACTGTAAGTGCTAGTTGAAAATGGAAGCTGAAGCCACGGGGGAGATAAAATTAGCTACGGACAAGAGAGGAAGAAAGAAAAGCAGGCGAGCTGAGGGATATCTCTCCTGTGCCCCATAAAGAAGAGGATAAGTGGAGGGAACAAACTTATGAAAGGCATAGCAAAGAGACAGCTAACTCCTGTTTCTGTATAGTTGTTCCATGGTGCAATATATAAGTAATATAGTATGTAACATATTTGGACTAGAGACCAGCTTTTTTGTTCATTCTTTGGACCTCAGGCTTTTGACACCATACAGACACAAATCACCAGTGGTACACTCTGGCAGGAGCGCTCCATCTTGATGGTAGGTAGTACTCATGCTTTTACCTGTCTGGCCAGGGGTTCTGCATTCCAGTTTGTATCTGCTGATGATGTTCCCGTGCTGAAGTGTGCTCTGGCAGGCAGGAATGTGCAGTTTCTGCCTTTGGAGATGGAAGTACCCCTGCAGAGAACATCTACACCTAGAAGGAGGAGGGAGGGAAGAAGTTCATCATCACTGGCAGGTAGGAAATTTTGCAATTGGCACTTAGCTCAGAAAGTTTGGCCAACCTGGGACAGAACAGTGTCACAGCCATATGCTCCCCTTATAGCACTGCACATTCTAAGTCTCAGTGGAGCTTTTCATATTAGAATGGTTAGATTACTTCTTTTTTAAGTTGTTTTATTGCCAGGTTATCTACTGGTATGGAATGTGAGAGAACTGAAAATGTGAAACTGATGGGGAAGCTACAGACATATGTGAAGGCGCTGTTCCCAACGAGAGTGAGGACCATCCTCTTGGGCACAGGTAACTGAGACAGTGGTGCATGAGTGTCAGGCAGGAGAGGCTCTGCAAGGAACCGGAACTGGCATTCCCTTGAGCATGGAAGAGTGAATGCTCTCTTTCTCCAGCTGCCCAAAATCAGTGGCTTCTAAAATACAGTTCTTCACCCCTTTTCACTCCTGCTTCCTGAAGGTCTCACTGGCTGCTGTCAGTCCTCTGTGCTCTCTCTAGAATCTAGCTCTTCTGCTGCCCCCAAATTCAGTTTTGCAGCCTGTAGAGTTAGGGCAAAATAATTCATTCAATTTTGCTTACATTGCTGAGCAGCCTTGGGCTGGTTTGGAAGGCAGATGGGTATTTGACATTTGCTCCTCTCTAAACTGAAGGAGATGTGCTAGCAGTGTTGCAGGGGCCAGACAATGCAGGTGAGCAATTGTCAATGGTGGACTAATTTCTTGAAGAACAGTAATATGTCAAGTTATGCTTCAGACTTCTCTCTGTGGGATGATATGGCTCAACGAAGTTAAGCCTAAGAGATAATTTGGCAACAGACTTACTTTAAATACTGATTAATGACTATTGCTTTAGTGCAGCTCCTGCTCTACTCGTGATGTTTTAATATGGCAAAGGAATTATGATTAGTGCTTTTAGCTTTTTAATGTTCAGATAGTTAAAATGCCCCATAATAATCACTCCCTTTAATATTCAGCATAACTATTACAGAAATGTGAATGTGCTTTGGTGTTGAAAAAAAGAAACCAGGATCCCAATGTGATCATGAATGCCTTCTTCTGGTAGCTCAAATCAAATCCTTTAATTTCAAAGTCCTTGGCAGCAAGTTTTTAGAACTTTAATTAAAAAAGAATTTTTCCATAAATAAATCAAAGTGGAAAGACTGAAAATGGTTAAAGGAGTTACTGTAACAAATGCAGTTAAAGGTATAGTGGAATATGTACCAGAAGGCACAGGTAAAAGTGTCAAAATCAGAAAACAAATTCAGAGTCAGGAAGCTTGTAATCCAGGAAACACCTGTGCAGCATATAAAGTACCTTCGTGGTATGTAATCATTATTCTCGTGACATTAACATATTTTGGATCTGATTCTGCAGTATCTCACACTATTGGAAGTCAGGAGTGATTTTCTAATAAAATTACCAAAAAAATAAAGAAGCAAAACATAAAACCAAACAAAAACCCCCATAATATAAATGAGAACAGCCTCTAGCTCAGCAAATTTGGTTCATCTTTGGCAGAGGCAAGAAATGCTTGCATGTATTTCCCTTCTCCTGCCTCAGAGGTGGTATCTTGCATGCAGTAGTTAGTTTTCATCTTGCCCAGCGGTTCCTTTATGTTCTCCATATCAGGGAAAAATATTCCATTGTGGTTTTGTAAACTGTGTGAAGAGTCAGAGGAGTGTGAACTCAAACCTTCCTTTGAGAAGAAGACTCCCCCATGCCTGTGCTGTAAGGTACAGAAAAGTGTCTCCACATTTGGAGTCACATTGTGCTGTGGGGGTTTTGGCAGTTTGTCTAAGAGAATTTTTTATGTACAATCACCTCTCACAAGAAATACAGCTCTCTCACACAGACCCACAAGCTCTGCCTCTCCTCAGCTACATCAGCCCATTGAACTTGTCCTTGCCCCTACCTCCATGCAGACTGAACGCTGGTTGCTTTGGATGTGCTGTGAGAATGTGTTACCTCCCATGACAGCCTCAGCCACCTGTTTGCTCCCCTCTTCTCTGTGCAGCTTGGTTGATGTCCCATATGGGCTCTGTGCATGACAAAACTTACCTTAAGACATTATCTTTTTTACCTTCTCTAAAATACCATTTTAAGATAACATACCTTCTGATATTAGTCTGACAGTTCATGAGACTCCTAGTTTTAGTAAGCTCTTTCATTTACGTTCTTTTCCATTTGTTCTCACCTTGCCTATGCCTGTGTCCTGCTTGGCAAAGCTTGTTGTAATCCTGCCATTTTTCCTGTTCTGCAAAATTGTTAATAATTGCTTAGTTCAGTGTATTTTACTGATGGTTTAGCTGATCTTGTCCATGTGTTGATGTACCAGGAGTAATGCAGGTCCTTATCCCTAGTAAATGGTTTCTTCTTCAGCTATCAGTTCCTCTTTCTGCTCACTTTCCTCCTTCATTTACCATAAAGCTAAATATGGATTATTTATGACCCTCATCAGTTTCCTGGCATAGCATTTCCCACTTTTTTAGGATGAATTCACTCAGGCATGTCATGTCTAGTTAAACAGGAGTTAAACAAAAGCTAAGCACATAATTTGCCACTGGTATTGGGCTATCTGCTTATTGCTGTAGGAAGACACTAAGGAGTGGATAGAAAGAGCGGACAGCAGTATTGTTTATACAAATGGGTAATTGCCAGAGTGAGGCTGTTTAGCAGCTCCTGACTTTCACTGATGTGTTGCTCAGTTAAGAATGAGATGGAGAAAAGGAAGATAGCTGAGTTTTTTGCTTCCCTTATGATTTTGTATGTGCATCATTCAATGTCAATAGAAGTAACCTCATGGAAGTCATCATTGAGAGCAGTAATATATGGGACTAGCTAAAGTATGGAACTGGAGTGGAGAGCATGACAAGGGAAAAAGAAACAGGAATTACTTAGCTTCTAGGTTAAGATAAGTTGGAGGTTAAAATTAAAATGAAAAACAAACAAACAAAAAAACCAAAGAAAAAGACACTGTGGATAAATTCCCATTAATCTTTAAAGTTGGGAGGCTGACATCCTTCAATAGTCAATGGAAGGAGGTAAATGCCTATGACGCACCTTAACTAGGAGGTTTTATACCACTTGTTTTATTGCTGTGATCCATTATATTATTAGTGAATTTTTTAAATGAAAGAATGTCAGACATCAAGAAGGATAAAGGGTAGGTGCAGAGCCTGAACATCTGGTATATGTTCTTTTCTGTTCATTTTAGTCATAATTTGGGTGTTTTCTTCCTTCCTGTTTCATTATTTTTAGGTAAATGAGATTGCAGCTTAGCATTAAACTGATTTTGGAAATAAATTTGACTGCATGCTCCTCATCTTGCAGATGTGGCTTGATCTCTCTAATGCAATATCTTGTATTAATGCATGAACCTTTAAATGTGTGCTTATTACTTCTTTGCAGCACCGTGAGCTTTTCTGTAAAGATGCGTCCTCAAGTGTGGATTACACGATTAAAGAATAATTTTTTTTTTAGCCATCTAACTGTATTTTTTGAATAAATACCGTGCTCTCTTTACTGGCCAAATATCTTAACTTTAATAAGGGCAGCTGCATTTTATTTTAAATTACTGAACCTCTTTAATTTTTGACAGGGAGATGCGCATAGCAGAAAAATTTGCACAGGCAAACACAGCTCTGTTATTGGCAACTTACAAGACTTTGCAAATGTAGTAGGTGTTTGAATATGTCTGAATAAATTTTCTGTAGGAAATAGAAGAGTCTTAATAGAGGCACCCAAATATAATTTGACCATTTTCTTTTGTGTTAAAATATGTCAGCATGATGTCTGGGAAATCAGTGTCTTCCATTAGTACAATGCTAAACCTCAGACAGGCGCTTTCCCAGTGGCTGACCTCAATATAATTGTACTGAATCCACAGCAATTGGTTGTCCTCTTGCGTATGTCTCCCAAACCATCATCACTTCCCTTAACTTTTACAGTAAAATTGTGTCAAACTCATAAATGGCTTTCCCATTCTTATTATCTCTGAGGGCTAAACTTCTAACTGACTTTCTGGGAGATTTTATAAGAAGGTGCCTACCGAGCACAGTTTTGGCAGCAGTTCTTGCACCTGACCAATTAGCAGAGCTTACAGTAGGTATCTCTTAGAGGGCTGTACAGATAGAAGTCCACTCAAGATGATAAGCTAGCAGTTATAAAACAAATGATGTTTCACGCAAGTTGGTAATTACTACATCCTCTGTAACTCTGTGTTCCCACAATGAAAACTGAGGTGAAAGTGCTTTTTAGCCCATTCAGAGCAATTCCAATTTTGGAATTGCTCCCTTTTCTTCTGCCTTTGAAGTTGCAGGACTTGGAGCATATTAGTGATGCGCTGTACACGCCTCTCCAGAGAAGGTTTACAGATCACCATCCATTCACGTTAGCTCTCTTCTCCCAGGGGGTGTGTTGGTGACAGTATGCATTCTGCTGTTCACAGTGCAAAATAAGAAAGGGGTTTTGCAAACCACCTACAGCACTAGGCGCGGACTATTGCCACTGGGAGAGTGACATCCAATAGCATGGTGATAGCCACTTAAGTTTGAGAAGGAGCTCAAGTAATCATGAATGGGCACCAAAATTCAGAGCTACCTTTATTGAAACATGGGGCTAAAACATTTTGTCCTCAAAGGATATCTTAAAAGTCCGTATGAATGAACACTGAAATGTAAGTTGTAGTGATTCTTTCAACCTCTCTAATTCTTATGCTTGAAATTGTACTGACACTTAAAGCGTCAAATTAACCAAGAAGTTTTTCAGCTCTGATTTCAGAGGTGTTTTAGGCTGAATATTAAGAAGAAAAGAGCTACATACAGTGAAGTAATATCCTGGTTAACCTGATGAAAGCCCTATATAAATAACTGTTTTAAAATAAGACTTTGTCATGTTGAAACTAGTACTCTGTTGAATTAGTTGGAAAGATATATTGACATTATCCAAGAATGTTTTATCTCTAGTATTTGGGATTCTAAGCTGTGCGTTTATTAGATGTTGCTGTAGGGAAAATGAATGTCTATTTTGTATATTCCTCTAAGAAAAGTTGGAGATTCGGGATTAAGCACATGGCTGAACAAAAGAAAAAAAGAAAAACTGAGAGAAAATTAAGTTTCACTGGGAAAGTGGGGCAAAAGATGAAAAGAAAAAGAAAATAATTATATTATGGAGGTGGCTGAGTGGAATCAGGTAATCTAAAGACCAAAGATCACCATTTGAACTAAACAAATAATTCAGGAAGACCATTGATTTCCAGAGGTCCTGTCTGAATTGGTGACTGAGCTCTCCCAGTCCTTGTCTGCTGACGTGAATCGATACCTAACAGCTCTGTTGCCACTGTGCCAGAGGCTGGGGTCTCCCCCTGCTGATCTTGGCAGTCTCTGCCGCTGGCTTACATTGTCATGAGACAGTCATTCGTATCCCTGCTATGCGTTATGGTGTCTGTTCTCAGAAATTACCCCTTGCTGAACTGAAGGTCAACTCATTGACCTGTTTCTCCAGCAGGAAGTCCCATGCCCTACATACACAAGGCTGTATGTTTTGAATGTAGATTTAATTTAATTTTAGGCAGTAGAGCTTATTCCTTGGATTTTCTCTAACTTCCAGGAAGCCTTGGATGTTTCCTTGTCTTCAGGTTTCTGAAGTCCAATGCTGTGATGAATCTTGATGGTTGGCAGACAAAGTGATTCTGGAAGACCAGCCCTTATGTATCAAACACTGATTGGAATAAATGCTGTAAGATTATTGTCCCACATGGTGTACTGAAGGAGGAACAGGTGAAGGAAAGAATGAGAAAATTAGTACATTTTTAGAAAGAGAAAAACACAGAGGTAGACCCTGGCTATTTTTCAGGCTCTATGATATAATCAGAAACATTCAAAACTGGGAAGTGTTGGAGGGAGGTAAGGGGCACATACATGGGAGCAGTTATGTTGCAGGTGATAATCTGCATGAACCTGAGAGAAGCCAACCAGCCTAATCTTCTTAGGTTTATCTCAGAGAAGAGTAAAAAACAGTTATGCAGCATTGAGATATGCCATTGTGGCCCAATTAAGAGAAAATGCTGAACTTAATCCCGTAAGACTCAGCTCAGTGGTTCTTTGCTAAGACAGCAGAGTTCAGTGTAAACAAGTTAAATATGCTCATATAAAATTGAGTTGTGTAATAAACATAGAGAGCTTCTCTTCCCCTTTAATACATAGGAAGCATATAGTAAATGGGACAAGATGCCAGGGGAGAGCAAGAAATGTGATGTTTGAGTGGCACATTCCAATTTTCTGTCAGTCTGGATAAACCTAGGTGTGATTATGTTAAAGACTTCAAGGGTTTATGTGGGGTGGGCCAGGCTGCCCAGGCTGTTTCTGAATGGGAGGTTGTGCTATATCTAACACCAGCCATATAATCCATCTGGTAGGAGAATTGGAAGAGACAAATGCTGGTGTGAAAAAGAGTCTGGGGCTTTGCAGTGACTGCAGGGGTTCATAATAGTTTCTGAACATATAAAGGGCATAAATATTAAAGAAAGTCGGCAGTTATACAGTGTGAGGCCCAGGGGTGTAAAAAGGGTAATGGGGTGGAATTAAGAGTGGAGATCAAGGCTGACTATAAGGAATAATCTTCCTAGCTCATCAACCTGTACAACAGTGCCCTTTTCAGAGGGAAAGAGCTATTGAAACAGCAGCAAACTAATTCTTCCTTCAAGAGTTTCTCAAGTTAGTTAGGTGCTAGCAGAGGCCTGTATGTGGTTTGCTGTGTGTAGTTCTGCTGATAGAGTGAAGCTAAGGAGAAGAAAAATAGTGTGCATGCTGTAAAGCATGTGTGGGAATAGCCCTGTTATTTCTTCTGTGTTGAACAAGCTCTTGCCTCTCTGCTGCTGTGCCAACCTGATGGAGAACACAGCCTCACTGAAGATGTGCTTACTTCCCAGTCCTGCTATTGCTATGTCTGCACTTTGCAGCATGACATCCTGCAGAGATGCCTGCACGTATTGGCATGTTTGCAATGCAATGTGATGTCATCTGTAAAGTTGAAATGGTTGCATTGGTGAAGTCTGCTGCTTCTTGGAGGTAGTGGTTAGGTGCTATGCCATGACGCATAGTTAAAAATACACAGCATTCTCTTGCTGAGCTGTGCTGAATACAGTCTAGCTGCACTTATCTCGAGATATGTTTGTTCTTCCTGCATCCATAGCAGATTTAAATGGAATTTCACAATGAAAACAATCCAGAAGAGACAACATGGCAGAGAAATATCTGAATGCTTAGTATCACACACTTTGGGAAAACCAAGGATAGACTTTTGTAGGCGTTCAGTCCGAGAAGATAACTCCCAACAAAAGCATGCATTCTTACCACTGGAATTGTTTAGAATGTCATTTGTTATAAGTACATATGTTATAAAGAAGTCTGACTACATGTATTACTGCACCCAACAAAGATAAGATCATCTTACTACATCCTGGTTTGTTCTCTGTATTTTAGAGCTACCATTACACACACCTGGGTTGGAGACCACTGGGGTCTTCCTTCAGTACCTAACCTAATTTTCTTTAAGTTTTCAATTCTTCCCCAAGAAAAGGGGTATTTTACCTCCTGTGGCATCTAGCGTTGTTCTCAGGAGATCTTAGAAGCACAGCCATTACTGTAGAGTTGAATTACTGGCATTTTCTTTGCCTTGGTGTCACTTAACTGGCATTTTCTTTGCCTTGGTCATTCCCACTGGTGACATGTCTTGTTGACACTGGAAATGCAAAAAACTCAAAGACTAATTTCTGTAAAGCATCAAAGCATCTTTTCTAGTAGGCAGGTATGGTAATTGAGTTCCTGATGTTCATTTGTACATGGCAACAGCTTCAAGTTGCTGCTGTATTTGTACCCAATCTAGGGGGCTGCAGTGACCGTGCTGGGTGGCTCCAATGGCTTTCTGCACTGGAGAGATGCTTTTTCTGAGTACACATTCCTGGCTTTGGGTGGAAATCTCAACTGCCAGCAGTGGGGACATCTCTAATGTCTTCTGCATGTGGTGTAGAACTGCAGCTCCTGTACAGTGCGTGAGACAGCTTTTCCCATAGTTGCTGTATTTTCATTCTATTGTGTTCAGGTGCAGGTGTAATCATTTTCTTGGGATGAGGGAGGAAGAGAAATCCTCTTTCCTTTTGAGTGTGGAACCTCAACTCAGATGTTCATGAAGGGCCACCAGCTGGCAGTACACTGCAGCTGCCCACCCATTTTCCTTGTGTTTAACGAGAGCATGTCCTGCTCCAGAGCTCTCTGTCCAACACATAAGGAATCCAGGCAGGTACAGAGAGGCATAGATTTCATGGTTTGGATTTTTTATTTTTTGTTCATCATCACGGTGATAAATCTGGTTTGCTTCCATTGGTGTCCATCATTTGCTTGAGTTAGAAAGTCAGGCATTGTCCTTGAGAAGTGTCAGTTCACGGTATTTAAAAGAGAAACATTATCTCATACTTCTGTTTTCCTCCAAGTTGTAGTGTCTTTTGTCTTTATTAAAAAAAATGCTTCCATGTCTAAATATACGCAAGCGCAAATACCAGTGTTACTCAGCTGGTTTGGGATTTTTTCTTCTCTATGGTGCACAAGAGGGGGTTCAGCAATTTTCTTCTCTGATAACTTTTGCTGATATAATAGCAGTTAACAGAAGGCAGCTAGATTACTCCATTGTACTATCTAAAAAATACCCAAAACCCAAACCAAACTATTATTTATACCAAATGCAGTGGATTTTTCAGTGATATGTACCCAGGGTGTATTTCTCTATACCCATCTGAAACAATGTGCTGTATATGAGCCCCTCATTGTCTAGTCCTGTCAGCATTTAGTGATTAAAAATGTTATTTGCAAATTGTCTGATGTCTGTATGATAGACACTAAGAAGAACTTAATGTTGTGCTAATTATTTTTACATGCAACTTTGAGTGAGCAATTACTTTCCTTGCTGTCTAGTGTTCATCTCTAAGTTATTTATCAGTCTAAATGATAAGACAATGAAATGTGGATTGTTTCCCAGTATACACAGGCAAGGAGGATTTGTGCACACACAGTTTTTGGCTCAGCAGGCCAAAAGCAACCGTAGAAGTGTATGTGTGTGAATCCAACACGCTGATGTGCAGCTGCACTGTGGGAGAGGCTTTGATACAAAGCGGATGGAGTTTGACTCCAAATGCCTACATTGCTCACTAGGAGCAAAGATTTCCAAAAGTGACTTTGAAAAATAAGCCAAAAATAGCTGTAGGAATGTTGTCTATTGTTTGTATGTGCAGCAAACGATAGCACTAATGTCAATATTAAACCATCAGTTGATGGGTATAAAAACGTTAGTCTTTTAAGCGTAACTTCTTTTCCAAGTATTTTGATCTACTGCACGTGTCTCATGTAATTGGAAGCTGTTACAGGACTCACCGAACCACAAAGAAACAACTGAAATAGATCCCAGCAAGCCTCCACATATTCCCTGTTGCAAAGTAACTTTGTCACTGCCTCTTCGCATACCTCTGTCCTGCCTCAGACATATTTTGCTGTGTATTGCACTGTGTCAAGTGTTTGTAAAACAGTGAGCCCCTTCCTCTAATATTTTCCTTTGTCTTTTCCTTGCCTTTACCCCTTTCTGTGTCACTGCCATTATTCCTTGTTACCACATTTCTCTTTTTCTTGTTTTGACTGAAATGCATTTCTGTACAGTGAATATTTCTCCTTCTTTGCTACCGTGTAATTACAATCGTTCCCTGTTTTCTTTCTTTTGATTTTCCTGCCAGTTAACTCATTCTTAGTGATGTCCATGCATACATGCAGATACTTGTCCATGTGCCAGGTTCCTACACACTGACCTGCTGAAGGGCAAGGGATGCATTGCTAATTGAGAGTGTTTTAGTGATAAAACCCTGCAGGAGCAGTTGGCTGAGAAGCAAACCACAGGCCCAGAAGCCTCTATCCAGAGGCAGGGGAGTCTAACTTGTGTTTCCAAGTACTCTGTCTCTTTTACCCACACCAGAGTAACAGCTGAGAAATTGCAGAAGTCACTAATGAACAGGTACAGACAAGAGAGTGTTTATTTAAATAATTGCTTTTTACTTTTCCTCCTCCAACCTGTGCGCTACTGGCAACATCATAACCTTGCTAAAAAGCATACTGTCTGCTCAATTCCAGCTCCTCTCTTGGTAGCTAGAGCTGATCCAGTAAATAAAATATTGTTGTCCTTGTGCAATCAACATTTATGGGATTACACACGGATTGGCTGAACTCCAATGCCGTTCTTATCTATAATGTAGAGCTACTTTTTTGACACCCTCTCAAAAATGCATGCAAGATCCATGGAGGCATTCCTTCAGCTTCCATGTAAAATTTATATTTTACTTATGTTGTATAGGTTAACAAACATGCTCACTTAATGATTGTTACGTGATTTAGAAGTCTTCTGTGGAGTTTCTCATTCAGAGATCCTAAGAACAGACATAGACCATGATGCTGATGGTATGTTTTGACCTCTTGTACAGCATAAGCTGCTTGATTGCAGTCAAATCCCTGCCTACCTGTGGAGTTCAAGAAAGTCTGTAGAAAGACACTCCACCTTGGCACACGGTTTGGCTGAAGGAGGATTTACCCTGGATAAAATGATCCAGAAATAAATTTCTTTCATGTTTAAAAAGTTCACTCTTTTTCATTACTTGAATATGAATTTTTCTAACTACAGCTCTCAGCCTTGGGAATATATATCTTTACCTGGTAGCTTAAATAGAGCTCTTCTAAGAGAAATCCACTCTGCATATCCCCCAAATTATTGAGTCTCCCCTTCTCCACCTCTTACCTGAACCAAAGAGGTAGGTTTCTTTAGTTTGTTACTTTTAGGCAAGTTTTTCAGACCTTGAATTATTTTTCTGTGTTTCCTTTAACTCTGACATTATAAATTCTTTTTAACAATGAGGTGCTAGGACAGTAAGCAGTGTTATACCAGTGCTGTTAAGGTTTAATATAATGGTAATTTCACTGCCCTATTCCTGTATGAGGTATAAAAGAGTCCCTGGTTTTCAAAATACAGTCTGACAGTCTGGGATTTATTCAAGGCAGCAGTGAATTAGCCAACACAGAGCTCAGTGATGCTGCTGATAGATGGTTTCAAGATGCTGAAGATATCTAAAACTCTCTCAGGTGTCTATCATCTGGAACCCTGCATCTGGCGGAATGATACAGCAGTTATTTCTTTTTATGACTCATTATTGCTCTTTTATTTGACAATGATATTATGTTTCATTGACACACCTGCTATCATTTAGGTTGTCAGTAATTGTACTGGTGTTTTAAATGTTTACCTGTAAAGCAATAGAGGAAATTTGTCAAGGTCAAAACCACCAGTCACCTTGGCAATTTGATTCTGGTCTTATTAATCTTACTGTTATTTGTTGGCTCTTAGTTGGTTCAAATCCTTGAAGTTTCTAATAAACATTGGTGCATACATCTGGACACGCTTCCTGATATGAATTCATGCCATAGCTGAAGTGTAACTTCAATGTTTTACAAACTCTACATTTGTCTTCTCTATTTATTATATTATTGAATCACATTCTCCTTATGGTTCTCTATGGTTTCTGGATCTAGGGCACTAGGGGACTGTCTGTCTCTCATCCTGTGTTCATGCTGTTGACTGGTCAGGCTCTCATCACCGTAGTTCTGTACCTCTCTTTCAACCTATTTTTTTCAGTCCATTTCTCTAATTCATAAAGCCTATTTTGAATTCCCTTTCTGTTGTCTGATTGCCTCACTATCCCTGTCACCTTGTAGCATCCACAGAGTCAGTAAGAATCAAAGTCAGCCTCAAATTAATGAAAACAAGGAACATGAATGGATACAGACAATAAAGCTCTGCAGAGCCATGTGTGAGGTTTCTTGCCTGTTTTATGCTATTAACTAGTCAGAATACAATTTTGCCAACACTTGTACTCACTAAGTATTAGATTCATCCAGACCATATTTCCTTAGCCTAAATGGTAATGTGGCTTACTAAAGTCAACATAATGCTTTTCATTTCATCCCTATTCACATCATCTGTTATCCTGTTACCAAAGAACATCAGAATGATTTCACACAGTTTGTTCTTGACAAACCCATACTGGCTGCTACTCGTCTCCTTGTTATTTTCTGCTGCTTCTAGATAATGTCTGCAGGAAAATATTTTTCTAAGAGTAAAAGTTTATCTGACTGCTCTACAGCTCACTGCTATTTTCCCTCTTTTCTCCTCCAGTGCTCTCACATTGTGTCTTCTGAAAGATGCTAAGCAATCTTGTCTCCATCATTCCTAAATAGTCACATTGGCTCAGAAGTTATTTCAAGTGTCTCCTCAAGTTTGCCCTGTTTGTTAGCTAAGTTTCTCTCACCAATCTTTCCTTTCACCTTTTTTGTGATCTTCTATTTCCTACTGTTCTTTCTGTTCTAAATTGACTATTTGTAGTGCTGGTCCTTCTCAGTGTGGTTCCTGAAATGGGTAACGGTGTTTTCCTTTTCTTTATTTCTTTGATTTTTCATTTCCTTTCAGATCATTCAGGTTTTTGTCTCTGCTTTTTAATTTTCTTCTCTTTCTAATCTGCTATGGGTTGAGTTTAAACCGTAAGATCGTTTAAACCGTAAGATCTTTGAATTACTTTGAATTTATACCACATGCTATTTGCTCTGTTGCATTATTTAATTCTCTAAAAGGTTTCAGGTAGTGTGGTTTGTGTGTATGATACTGCAAAGCACAGCTGAGCCATAGTCACCATATGCATTTACTGTCTCCTTCCTTCTTTTACTGTTTTGGGAAACAGATTTTTCCACTCTGTTATTTTCAGAATCACTGATGCATGAAGATGGTGCTCCAGGGAATGACAGAGGTGTGAGAACTGCTGAATCACTCGCACCCTGACATACCCTTCCTGAATGCTGCAGTACAGAGCAAGACTTGGTGCACTGTGTTGTTGTTATGGGGTACACTACCCACTGGTACATAAAAAAATAGGAAGTTCTGCTTTCTGGTAGGGCTCCAATAGTCACACACTCAAACTCCTTGAAAATGTGGCACAAAGAAAGCATAACTATGAGCTATATACTGATGTCTGCAGAGAATGTGCATGTGTGTTTGCAGTTATGAAGTTATTCCTGGTCAGATAGATTCCAAAAACATCTGCTCAGTCTTTATATAACTTCTAATTAACCAGCAATGTATATAGGCGCTGTTGATGTACATTTTAAAGACACAGGTACTGCAGCAAAAGGTCACCATGATCAGTACTTTTTTTTCCTAAATTTTAGTGTGTATCTATAAATGTCAAGACATAGTATTCCTTGCTTGTTACACGACCCAAAAAGTGGAAGTCAGTACTAGACTTCCCATTGATTCATGTGTATTTGTGCAGCTCCATGTATCGCATTTAATCTCAAAATATGTGCCTATGATAAAAATGCAGGAATCTGAAAACATATATTCCCTGCTCTGAAAAAGAGGAATGAAAATGCAGAAGAAAGATACCCAGAATTACAGAGACACCAGCTAAACTGCAGGGTAGTGGCTCACAAGAGCTAATCTCTCATCTTTTGGTTTAGGGGATAGTATACTTGCACTCTGATGTTTGGAATAGGTTGGGAAGAATTTAATTTTTGGCTCAAGGAAGCTTCTAGTTGATTAAATATGGATGTTCTTGCTAGAGAGAGGTTGCAGGTAGAAGCATGGTTCACTTCTCTTGAATGTATGCATTCGGGAAAGAAAACTTGGCTCTTCTGTGCCTTAATCTTTTCTGTCTCAATCTGCCTATAAGAAACATCAATAAAAAATGTCAGGTCATAACAACTGCAGGATTTCTAAGTGTGCGGCAGTATGATTGTAGCTGCCTTCAAATCTGTAAATTCAGCTGCCTTGTCATGAGGCTGGCCTCTCAGCAGCACTGCTGGGAGGTCTGAGTTACCTGTTAATTATACAGAGAAGATTGCTCAAGTTAATGCTGTGTCTAAACGCAGTACTAACATCTGCCTGTCTTGGAAGTAAGACAGCTACCACAAATATGCAGTGCAACAGGCTGTCAAATATCTTGGCTCCTGCAGTAACTTGCTCTTCTAAGAAAAAATGTCCAGCTCAAGTTACTGCTCAGGCTGTGGGTGATCTTTCTGAGCTCTGAAGCTGTGGGATCTGTCACTCATCCATCAGCGTTTGTCCTGCTCTCCCTGTGAGCATCTGCTTCTGTCTGGAGGCTGCTGAGGAGGAATCAGACCTGCTGCTGAGCAGACATGGGGGAGAGTGACAGTCTTATCCTAACGAAACAATCAGCTTATGAGATGGTTTGCATTGCTATTCCTGCTTTTGCAAGAACCTAAAACTGGACTGTTTCTTGCTGTGACTGTGGGAAGCCCCAGGAGCAGTTTGCGGTTCTGTCTGCTTCCAGTCTTTGGTGTAGTCTCATGGAAGTGTGTTTCAGAGAACATAACTTTCAACTGCCTGACACTTCCCCAGTCTCTTCTATTTCTTGTCTATAGGGCTATCAGTCAAATTCTTCTTGTTGGCTAACCAGTTTTAAATCTCATGGAAAAGTTATCAGTCCAATATACTATGGACAAACGTGTCTGCTCTGCCACATTAATTCATTCTTGCTTTAAAATGTGGAAATAAATTGATAGAATATCAATTTGAAGTTTTTAGACTTTGAAATTATTTAAAATCTCTTAAAAGAAAGACTAGGGCTGAAACTTTGTCTCCAAGGCATCATTTTTAACTTAGCAGTAAGCTCTGATGGTCCTTTCTTTAAATTGCCTATTGTACAGATGCCTACAAAGAAAGTGCTTCTTTGGGACTGTTTGTGTTTAGTACCGGCATTTATTTCATTTCATGTGACAGATGACTTTGGCTTCTGGATCTAGTAACTACTCACTCACATACCACCAGCACAGCTTTCTGACCTACTGAAACGCTGTCATTTGGTTTAGGCATGCAGCCTGGCTGCACAGAGGACAGCATGTGGTGCAGGAGCCCCATGTCCCCCAAGCCCAGATGACTCCTGGCGCATGCCTGTGTTGGCTTTGTTTGGTGTTTCAGTCAGATGAGAGGAGTGGGAGCACCAGCCTGCCTGGGCTCTGTTAGCAAAGGCTGATGTTTATGTGTTCCATGCTGTTTCAGTGAGGCTGCCTACAGGCTGCAGGACCATTTGATATGGACATCCATAGTGCAGCTCCTATACTGCAGGTGGATCCCTGAAGATCTCAGTGTCAACCCCTCCTACTCAGCCCTCCTTGTCTGTAGGATGTGCATGTGCTGTATGCCCATGTTGTTGAACTTTATCATTTAATTAGTTTTTCCTTAATGGTATCGCCTTTGAGTTATTGGTGGTGTTCATGAAGATTGAGTCCTGACTGATGAAGGCCAGCCGGCTGCCTGCCACCTGGTGTGCTTTCTGCATGTCACCTACAGGCTGCACTAAAGACAGTGCCACACAACTGAGATTTAAATGTCTGAAAGCCTTTTGTGTCTGTCATGATTGATATTCAATAATTGTGGGGTTTCTTACCAAATTTCAGTTAAAGCTTCATAGATTCTCTTAATTTTTTTTTTTTTTTTGTTATTCTCTCAAGGCTTTGATTGTCAGACACACTTATGAAATCTAGAGGATTGCTGGATGAAGCTGAACAAACTCTGCTTTATTCTTCAGCATAGTCATGCTTTTCATTCACTCACAAATAAATGCCTGATTTCTGCTTGAGGGATTTCTTTTTTTTTTTTTTTTTTTTTTTACAAAGATGGGAAAATCAAAAAAAAAATTAATTCAACCTTAGATTGTGGCAATTTTATTTTAAGCAGATTTTCTGCTTTTCTTTTCTTCACAATATTATCATGCAGCAGCTAAACTAATGAATATATAATTTTCTTTCCTTTCTGCTTGTCATGCCCTGCTAACATGGACCTCTACAAAGGCTCAGGTTGGTGTTGCAATCTGTCTTCATCTTATCTTATTGTTCTCATTTAGTAAAGAGGGACTTTGATGTTGTTCTTCATTAATCAGCTTTTTTTCCCCTTCCTCTCTTTAAAATGGGATCCAACATTACTATTGCATAACAGAGTCATCCAAAGAGGTCCCATGTTTGTTTGTTGCCCCTGAAACTATTCTTCAGCTGCAGCAAAATGTGCTGTTTCAAAAACATGGGACAGTGTTTTATTTATATCTACTTAAAATTGCTATGCTTGCCTAGCTTTGTGACAGGGAGACAGCAGAAGCTACAGCACCTACAGCTTCTGCAATCAGCAGAAATGCAGTGAAACTCTCACTAACAAGTTTCTGTCTTGCTTTAGACCCTAGTATTTGACAACACAGTAAAATTGTATTTGTTAGTATCTGCTCTAGATTCAGTGGTTTCTTCATAGTGAAGAAATATAATTAAAAATTAAAATAAAAAGCAGAGCCTCAGGAACTGGCCATTTGTGACTGTATTTGCATATCCTCCATTTACACTTTAACAATCTCAACTAAATTGTCTTGCCCTGAGTATTTCAAACAGAAATAAATACTCAATATCTGCATGATATCTGCAAGGTTATACTCTGTGCTGTATTCTGCTCCTCAAAGGCTGTAGTGACAGTAAAACCTTGAATAAAACAAGGGAGGCAGGTTCACATCTGGGAGCTGCGTGTTCTCCCATATTTTCTCACATTGAATGATGCCCGAACCAATCTTACAGAAAATAAAACCACTTACGACCAGTAAATATGAATTAATAAACCTTGCTGAGCAACATGTTAGTTCTGTGTGTGTGAGCTATAATGACTGGGGTTTGACAGACCTCACTTCAATTAACTTCTTAAACAAAGTATTTTCCACTCATTTCACTTAAGAATTTGAAATACAGTGGTGTCTGTCTTTGCATATTTTATCATCCATTAGAAGGGATTTAGTAAGAGCATTGTAAAGTCCATCTAAAGAGTGGGTACAGTAAAAGCATCTAAAGGCCACATTGAGGGAAAGTGGAGCATCCAGATACCTTTATAGCAAGAATACTCTGCTGCTTTCTTAATAGCTCCTCTTTCCCTATTCCTCAATTTACAGCCAGAATTTTACAATGCTGCTTTCTCTGATGGCTTCATCCTGAAATGTTTTCATCTGGACATTTCAGTGCCTGATTTTAAGCTGAGGTGTCATCCAGACAATACAAGAAACAGGGCATTTCCAGATTCAGTCACCCCCTCCCTAAGGGCTCCCTTGCTAGCCTCTAATAAATGTGCTGTTTGAATTCTTCATCCTTAGTTTTCTCATGTGCAAATGAAGATTAAAGTTGAGCAGTTTTGAGGGTCAGGCTATAAATAGGTAATCAATTGCTGGAGAAACTACAGAGGATTGATAAGTATTTTTACCCTTCCTACTCAGTGAAAATCATGTTTTGGCAGTGTTTTTGAAAGCTGTCACCATGGCAAGTTCCTCAGGATAATGATAAAGGGTTTGTTTCTGTAGGATCTTCTATACTACCCACAGGGCAGAGACTGGGAATTCATGTCTTTCTGTCTGTGCTGTGGTAATTATTGTCCTAACTCTTAATTCATATTTTGTACTTAGAATAAAATTTGTCTTTCTGCCAGCTGCAAAGTTTTAGGGATGTCTAGGTTTTCTATAAACTTGGTTCAACACCAGGGAAGGCTTTTTATAACATTAACAAAGCTCTAATTGATTTTCTATACCACAAAGGAGGTAAAAAAGCACTAACTCCTTTGATTTGGGTGTAAATGAAAACTGAAAGTGCTGAATTTGCTTCACAAATACTTGTGTGGGTATCTGCTGTAGGCATAAAAAATTCAGAAATTCCAGTAATGTCAGAAGTCTTACTGCATGCTGATCTATTCAAACTTTTGTAAGTCATTCTTGAGCAATATTTATTTAATTTTGGTGGCTATTTGCATCCTCCAAATACCGAAAGACAAATATTCATCAGTGAAAACACTGCTTTGCAAAATCCAAATTGCTTGAAAATGAATTGCTCAACCAGTTTTAATACTGGTGAGCAGTTAGCATATTCCTGGCGATTGTGATCAAGATAGAAAATAGCATGAAATAAAATCAATTTTATTTTAAAGAGAACTATTTAAAGTTGAAATTTTAATGAGGTCATTTCTGTGATATAGTATTTGTTAATGTGCAAGTACTTGTCCTTCAGATATAGATTTAATTTAGTAAAGCTTTTAAATGTGTGCTTAGATATGCTAAATCAAACATTCACTTAAGTAATTAATAAATTCATTACTCTATCTTCAGTTTTAAAGAACTAAATAAAAGAAACTTGTTATTAGAAATTATCTGGTCTGGATTATATAGACTGCAAAGGCAGATTTAAAGCATAATAAAAATGATTCAGTTAATGTATGGGCACGTTACAACCAAAAATAGAGATCTGCACGAACTAGATGGAATCAACAAAGAAGTCAAATTCTCAGATAATTGCAATGGATGGACATCTTTGGAGCTGTATTTCCCACCATGCTCCAGATCCAGTTGTGTCAGGCTGGTTGCAAGAGAAGTGCTGGCTGTGATCCAGATTTCACAAAACAGTGTCCATAAGCTAGAGAGGTGGAGAGGTGACATCCCACTGCTGCCTCCGTGTACAGCCTGGATATGCAGGGAACATAAAAGTGGTTATGCAGAAAGTATTAAAAGTGGGGAAATGGCTAGCCAGTCTCAATAGCAGTGGTTTTAATATCTGTGCTTGAATTTCCTTACCAGCAAGTGTCTGCAAACCAGAGCAAATCAGCTTTTTCCTATGGTATCTTTTCTAGCTTTGGTGTTATTCACGGTGGTCTCCATAGTTTAAAAGTAGGTTGTTTCTTTGGTTCTGGCTGTTTCAATGTATTAGGTCTAATGTAACCTTGGTATAAGGGCTCTGATGTGAAATGAACTTATGTTAGCAATGAATTCACAGTATTTTTATTAGAAATGAATAGCACAGAGGTTGTCCTCAGGGTTTCAGGCAACCACTACGTGATCAGTTTGGTTGTTCTAATATAATAAGCAGATATTGACTTTAGTTGAGGTGAGCACCAAGATTTACTGTCTTGAAAGCTGAAATATTGACTGAGGGAAAACTGGAGTCAATATTTACCTTGAGGGGGAATAAATCTTGATGTTCATAGAAATATGAAGTCACTATGATTTTCAGAAATGTTGAACCTTGCTCTAGTTTACTCTGCAGGTGCTCATCAGAAAAGCTACCTGAAGTATAGGTATGAATTACTTTTAATGAATCACATCAGTTGAGTGAATTTACTTCCTTCTATATGCCCTTTGCAAGGCCAGTATTATTCCTGACCAATATTTAAATAAGTAAGTTACAGGACATTATAAATTGCAGCAGAGCTCCCTGGTGGTTGGATATTTGGACTTTTCATCAAAATGCAAGTATCAGCTATTAAAAGAGAAAATAAATTAATGTTTCTGTATTTTGTTGAAGTAACTGCTGATGTCAGGATACTTTCTCAAGGACTCAGGGTTTACACTGGAATGAATGGAAACAGGCTTCTTTTATTTGGGCAAGCCTATAGCGGTTTTTCTTTTAAACAATAGCTTTTGTCATTCTTTCCTTTAATTTATTTAGAGCTGTGCCCATTAGTTTATTTTTTTGGATTCAGATGTTAATGTATCCCAGGTTAATTGTGGCTACAAAGAGTGAGAAAGTGGTCCTATGGAAGTCAGCAGCAAAACTCCCATTGGCTTTCATCAGACATCATTTCACCCCTTGGTTCATTAAGCCCAAAACACAGCATGTGAATATGAATAAAAATTGAGGAAAGCAGTTAATTTTCTAAAATGTTAAAAATATTTTGGTTGTGTTTGTTTTTTTAAGGGGCTAAACAGGATGCATTGAGGGATGGAGTGAGGCTGGTCCCCTGAGCGCTGAGCTCTCTGCAGCTCCACACAGCTCAGGTGTCAGGAGCTTTCTCCACCCTGAGAAGTACAGAGCAATGGACCCATGGTCCTGTGGTGTGGGTTCCATTTAGTTCTTGTCCTTCAGGAGATGGATTGTTGTAGTGCCGCTTCATACATGTACTGGGTTTCTCAGTCTGAAGGTTTTTGTAAATGGACTGTCATAGTGGGTTTGCATAAGTTTGGGGAAGGGTGAGCACTAAGCAGATTATTTTCAAAGGAACTGTTGTCTTCATGCTTGGGAAAAGAAGTGGTGTAGCTGGACAAGAGACTTCCGAATCTGCAGCAAAGGTAGCAGATGGCAAATATGATGTGGGCCAGGATACTGAAACTGCATTTAATTTGAAGCTTGGACACACTCTTTGTTGCAGCCAGGGATCCATGGATGCCCATCCCAACCCTCTCCAGGCTCAGAAACTTTGGGTCTCTGTTTTGGGTTAGGAGTAAGGACACCACATCCTGTCCCAGCCTCTGTCCAGGGTAAGGACAGAGTGCTCCCATGGGTCCAGGAGGTGAGAAGTGATTCCAGGTTCCCTTGGTTGGTGGTGCTCAAAGAACAGCAAAGCTTAGCCAATATCCTTTGAAAATCTAGACTCAAGAACATCATGTGTTGGACCTTCTTAAGTACCACAGCTGTTAGCAAAAATGAAAAATGCAAAGTGGAATGAAAAGCATTGAGGTCTGTTGGGTTTTTTGTTTTGGTTTCTTTTTTCAAATAAAAAACCCCAGGAATTGGAAGTGATAGAAAACAAATGATGGCAAGCCAGGAGAGAGAAACGGGAGGAAAACACTGTCCTGTGGAGAGAAGAACCACATGCCACATCACCATGGTTTTTAAATGCAAAGATAGAGTCACAAATTAAAGTCACAGCTTCTGAAGTGCATACCCACAGAGTTTCACTCATGGAAATCTTATATCTCTTCAAGACTCCCATTTAGAAGTATAACGGAGTTTACTGATACATGTTGTAACTAGCTCTGAAGAAATTTGTCCCTCCCAGTGATGCTTGGTAGTTATTTACACCTTCCCAGTGTCCCAGAGGTACTATTCAAGATCACATTGCACACTGCTGCAATGCAGGGTAGAGAAGAGAGGTTGTTCACAGACAGAAATGTTCAGTGGTCAGCATAATAATGTAGGAAAAAAGGTTATTTGTAACAATTATATTCCAGGTTTTTGGTGGTGAGTGTAATCTGGGAATTCTGGCCCAGATGGAACAGGTCAGCAGCAGGCTGCCCAGGTATGGAGGTACTTCAGGGATTGCACAGCAAGTATTGAGTGCCTTCTGTCCTCTTGCACAGAATGGGATATGTGACAGAGGAGGAGAGCTGATGTGGCTTCAGGCGTAATCATACTGTCTTGACATGATTAGGCAGCAGAATACAGATGTTCTATTAATGGCTTTATTATTGCTATCCTGCCTGCCCTTGAAAGAGCATATTTTAAATATCACTTCACATTATGTGTATTTGTGTCACTGGCTATGTGATCTCCGTTTTGTCCTCACACATTTCCTTGGATGGATTTTAGTTCATGCGGCATCCCATCCCTGCCCAAACGCTGCTGGCTTCCTTACACTGAAATCATATCAGGTAAATGCTACAGGAGGTTTCGACCACCAAAACACAGCTGTGGTAAATTCCTGATGTTAGGCCTGTACTGCTATCCACAGCGGGGGTTTGCTGGTTTGGAGATGTCTGAGGTTTAATGGATTTTAACAAAGAGCAGTGAGAGGTCACTGAGACAATGATGTGGGATTTTCCAAGGTCTTGGTCTTGTTTGAGTGAGGAGCAGAGGCTTCTTGCTGCAGGCAGTGGGGGTAAGTGCTGAAAGGCTGCCAGTGCTCACATCCTGATCTGTGGGATTCACAGTGATAGCCTCTAACCCTGAGGAAGGGTTATTAATTAGAGAAGGGGAAAGGATCTTAAATCCCTACAGCCACTGTTTGTGCTGTCCCTGCCCTGGCTACCCCACAGTACTTACAAAGGGTCGCAGGCAGCACGTGCTCCATCACCTCCCAGCCGCTCTCAACTTCATCTTTCTCTCCAAAAGTCTGAAAAGCAGGAGCAAGTACCTACCTGGCTCTTAATAAATGTATTAGTAAATAAGTTTTACCTCCGTTAACACTGCACAGTGGGATACCTCTTCTGCAGCTTGCAGATTTCCTCTCTGCTGGCAGCCAGCTCTTGCAAAGTTTGGTGCTTCGCTCTCTCCCAGTTTTGCCTCCCCTCTGCAATGAGGGAGACTCTGATCTGCCTCAAGCACACATTTCCCTCTTCAACTAATCGTCTCCTGCAGACAACAGTATGTTTTGTCAGACAACATAGGCAGAGTGTAGTTTTTCCTTCTACCCTGTGGAGCAGGGAAACCAATAAATACTGCCTGTCTCTACATCCATCTCCTGGCTGTCTTTGGGGAATGTGAAGGCTTCACAGTGCCTAAAAAGGGATTTTTATTATCCCTGGTGTGTGCAGGGAAATGACTGCAGGAGTCAGTAACTCTCCGAACATGACAGGATAGCTGGGGCAGGACAGTGGCTTTGGGTGGGCTCAGTGTGCTGCCTGGTGCATCCCCCCACACTGGCAGTCACCCTGCTTGCTGGTGCTGAGCACTTGCTCAGCAGGTACTTCCTCTCTTTACTCTTGTGTACATCAGTTCATAAGTATGACTGCGCAGCTAATTAGTGACAATCGTGGTGCTCCTTGCTCAGTCTAGGAAATGTGGCACTTTGTACAATACACAGATGCCTATAGTTAGGCCAAATACTGCCACCTTAGCATGCAGAAGTCATTAGCCCATATCGAGCAGTTGAGGACCACTGTGATCTTTCACAGACCTTTGTGCAGGTCCAGCAGAAGCTGAAAATGTCTCTCAGCTCCGGTGATCCCCCAAATGCTGCAGGGTGGCCCCACTCGCTTCTGCAAGAAGGTTGTTGTACCAAACATTATCTCTGTGTGTATTTAATCACTGAAATAGTAGTCCAAATAAATTTTGCACGTTCTCAATGTTATTTGTGCACAGACCGTGAAAAAGGATTTGTGCTTAGTAATATGTAGGAAAAATGGTACTAATTTTACTACTGCCTTTTCTCCCTTCGATCCCATCCCTTTCCTCTGCATAAAACGTGGTTCTCTTACCAGTTCATGCCATGCTTGCCCCCACCAGTCCTGACTTCTAGTCCCTCTTTCTTTTCTCCTTCACGTATTTTGCACTTTTCAGCTTCTCGTACTCTTTCTTCTCTGCTAAACTTGTTCACAGCATATATGCAGACCCATAATCAAAATTAGTTTGTGGCATTTTCTGCTCCTGAATACTTTTCTTTAGCAAGTTATCTTCATTTTATATGGTATGAAGGTAATTTTCTGATGGGGCACCAGTTTTGTTTTCAGACCAGTACCTTGATCTCATCTGTTCACCTCCAAAATGTTGCAAGTAAGGTTTCTTTATTATTGTGGCCACAATATGCATAGTCACAATTGCTATTTTAAAATGAAACTTTAATTTTCACCCTTACAAACGAGCCCTTTCCAAATT
>JAOEHY010031220.1:0-28498 GCA_025447955.1 Psilopsiagon aurifrons | reverse complement strand
GAGAAAAGCTATTGGTTTACAGTAATTTTGATGGTGAGAACTGAAGAGCTCCACAGCAGCAAGACCGAGTAGATTTTGGTGTATGGAAGAAGAAATTTTAGGTGTGCTGCATTTTTCCAGGGCAGCACATTGTGTTTCATACAAAGCAACAAAGAACACTGTATCTTCAAATCAGCTTCTGCAGGCATACCGGATTCAAAATAAATAACTTTCATTCATTATTGTAATAGAACTGTTCATGCATTCATTTGTTTAATCCTAAAGACCTGTTAAAGTACTGTATCTCAGTGTGCTGCTTCTACCAACCTGGATAACTGGGACCTTTTAAAAAAGTTTATCAGGCTTTTGGCTGTATTTTTCTCTCTACGTAGACACCACAGCCCAGGTGAACACACAGTCATATTTGCTTAGATGTGTTAGAATTGATTAGATGTGTCCCCACTTGCAGGGAAAAAAACATTAACAGGTTTTGTGTATGAAAATGGAATTTATAGGATGCATGAAATTTCATTCTTTTATGATAAATGACTTACAAGGATATGTCAGAAGCAAAGGTAAATGAGTGCTGATTTTAAGTTTGTACCTTCTGAAACACAAAAGGATGCAGTGCTTACGATCCTGGTAAATAACATGTGACAGATTATAGCAAGAGCAGTTGGAGCAAATGAAATTCTAATGGAGTTCCTTTCCTGGCTGCAGGAAATAGCAGTTATTTGTCCTGTTTCCTAAGATGCTGCTTACATACTACTGTTTATTATGTACTTAGAAATCCTGTGGCAAGTCAATAATGGATAAATGAATTTAAATCTATTACAATATCCATCTCGCAATTAGCATAAGGAGTGTAAGCAGGGAAGTTTTTCAGTATACACTTTCCTGGCTTTGGCTGAGGCATTTCTGTAAGGATGCTAACCTGTATAATTCAGATGAACAGTTTTGATTCTTTCTTCTTGCAGGTGTATGAGGCAGTCCCATGCTACAGTGAGTGCAATCAGTATTCTTGGGTAGTAGAACCATGGTCTCCGTGCAAAATCAAGAGTGAACAAAATTCACTCCACTGTGGAGAAGGAATGCAAACAAGAAAAGTCAGGTGCGTGAAGGCAAAAGCACACGTACTCCAGATTAAAAAGAGCTGATACATACTTGCATAAAGCTGCTATATCTGGCCATCTGACAGTGAGTATGTTGCTGACTCCAGTGTATTTCAGATGAAAACAAAAATGCATTTATGTGCAATGGTTTACAGGAAAAGCATCTCAGAGATGCAGCCTTGTGTTGTGATCAGAATGTCTTTCAGGAAGAAGGCATGATGTTTAAATTAGAATTCTTCAACCTAAATGCCATGTATATACATAAAGCCCCCTGAGGGGCAAATCCTCCATATTCTAATTTGCTAACCTTTTCCCCGAGTAATGGCACTGCACACACCAGAGTGGCATTCCTTATTAGTGAATATTCATTCCCCGGGCATGGGGAAATGGTGAGTTATCTCCAAATGTTCGGATGTTTCTTTCAGGAGCACAAAGGTATGTTCTTGATGATTGTCATTTTCTGTTTACTCATCTGTCTTCTGATCAAAGTTTAAATCCCTCTCTATGAAGTCTGAAATGTTTCTTTAAAGTAGTTATGAAAATCTGTGAGTAAAAAAAGCATGTAGTGTGTGTAGCTGGTTTTGATTTGTACTAACATGATTAACCCTACTTTTTGACCAACCATACTGCATATAGCCACTGTGTTACATATGGTGTTCTATATGGGCTCAAGAGGACCTGTTGATATCCATTGCTTCTGTGGTACAGTGATGGTCATCTAATGAAAATGTTTTCTGTATAGGTGTGTGAGTACTGCTGAGGACCACAGAGGGGAGACTGTGCCCAGTGTGCTGTGTAATCAGGCTGAAATCCCAGACATGATGCAGAAGTGTAGTTTGTACTGTCCCAGTGAGTGTGTAGTGTCTGACTGGGGACAGTGGAGCAAGTGCCCACAGGTAAGCTCTCCTGCTTGTGTGTCTGTGGCAGTTCTCATGTGTCGATCTTCACTGTTCATCAACCGCTTCAGAATATAGTTATTTTCTGAAAAAGTAGGTTATTTAGCATGGTTGAATCTGGAGATACTTGCAGTTCTACGGAGACTGAGCTATAGAAAATTAGGTAGTGAAACACATAATTATTACTGTGCCAGTTGATTCAACCCATCTTTCTACTTGATCTATGGGAGAGGACCCACACAAGAAGAGCTGTGGAAGGGACCAGTATTCTCGCTCCAGTAGGGGCTGTGCTAGTAAATATTTACAAGGGAAATATATTTCAGGGTCAATATTTACAGTGGAGATATATTTCAGGGTACATATTTACAGGGAGATGTCTGTGAGTAATGCATGACTGCCATAACAACCTGCTGGTAAAGTGTAGTGATGGCACTCCTCTGGAAATGTCTCAGGCCTGTGGGAAAGACAGCTCTCCCTTCCCAACAGACACTATTTCTGTCCCTTGCCTATCCCTCCTCAGAACCTTGAGGGAAGATCTGAAGCAACAGCAACAGAGAGGCATGGCAGCAAGATGCTTGAACAATTTGTCATGTCACAAAATACTTGAAACTTTGTGAATTAGGCAGGGATTCCAGCCACTGCCAAGTGCTCTGTGTTTTCCTAAGTGTACGAGATGGAAAGAAGCGGCAAATTCTGTCTTGTGAAAATTCTCTGGCCTCAAAGCATGTAATTTCAAACTGATTGTTTCTCTCTTTCTCAGTGTTAAAATAGGTGTCAGGTTTAATATCAGGGTTTTTTTTAACAGACTTGCTTGATGTATTTAAGTGACAAACATATATTCATTGCCCCTGTGTTAACTGGACCATTATCAAAAGTCTGAGTTATTATTGGACAGGTATTTATACTACTGCTGACACAGTTAATTTCCTTCCATAATATTTTGTGTAGTGTATCAATATTCTCAGTGAGAACATGTCAAATAAAATCTTGTGTTTCATTTCCTGCATTATCCTCCTCCTGAGCAGCCTAGGTTTGTTGAAGTATAGCACTCTTGCACCAATACAGATGCTTGGATACCTTTCAGTGTCCCACTGTGGTTGGGCTGTTTCTTTGCCATGGACTTTTCTTTTTCACAGATAGGTTTTCTTCCTTTTAGCATGCAGGAAAAAGATGCAGAGATACTCAGGCCACTGGATATTTTTCAGGTGCCTTGTTGGCAGTCACTTGGTTGTGGAGGACAGCTTGAAGCTTTAAGCACCCTAGTGTCCTCAAGACACCCTGGGTTTTTACATGAACGCTCATTTTTGGTAATGGTGAAGCAGAAAAGGGGTGCCCAGAACTTGTGGGCTGCACTCCATCAGGCAGCATAGTTCTCGGCAGTCACAGGCTGAGTGCCACAGTCCCTGTGTCTCCTTGTACGTTCTTTTGCCATAGTTGATGTTAATCCGTAAATGTGAGGGCATCTGTATGCCAATCCAATTAACTGAACAATATGCTTTCACAAGCTGTTCTGCAATGCTTTGTTGTGAAACTGAGATGACTGTGTGCTGATGAAGCATGTGTTTAAACAGTTCTGTCCAGATACAAGGCAGTAAACAGCTTGAAGTTTTATGGACAGATAAAACCCTCTTTTGATGAATTTACAGCAGTGCTGTCTTCCTTTTATGGCTACTTTGGCCATTTGTGTTTGGTTTTGAGAGGACCACACAACACAGTCCCTCTCAGGCTGCATATGCTTAACATCTCCACAGCAAGTGCTAGGCTTGCTCTAAGTGCAGAATGGCTGTACTGTGATAGACAGTGGTGTGTCTTCAGTATGTGTGGGGATACTTGTCTAATGGGGCAGGGATCAAAGGAAGTGTGGTGGCCAGGAGTGAGGCATCGCCAGCACCAGGGTAATTAATGCAACCCTTCCTCTCTTGAGTTGCCACTAGGAAAGGTGGTCACTAGCTGGTGGACATGGTCAGTGGAGTTACAAAGGCAATGGAGCCTGCAGAGGATCCTGCTTTGTTTATAAGAGCTATGTGTGGTCAGTTGAATATCTCCATTGGTTGTGAGAGCTTATGTCTGGACCTTGCACAGAGTCCCTACATATAGACACCCAAATATAGGAGTCTGTTTCTGGAGCTAGGAATCTCATGTGAAACCTTTTGGCCAGATCTGCTGTGCCTCCAGCCTTGTGTCAAATGTCTTCCTACAGTGCCCGAAAGCACATCAGCAAGTTTGTGTGCATAGAACCTCCTGATCATTCAGGCTGCCTTTTTAATTGTGTTTGAGGGAATTTTGCTGTGTAGTTGGTGTACTCATGCGTGGTGTCTGACTCATGCCAAACTGGAAGTAAAGTCCTGTCTTTTGAGGATGAATATTTACCAAAAATCCATTTTCTAAATATGGCTCCTTTATCTTTTCCAAGTAATATGAAAAATTTTCAGGATCGCATCATATTGGACTGGAAAACCACTATATTCAGGCTGCTTTTCTTCAAGAAGGTTTACATTTCATATCAAAATAGTTGGTACTCTTATAGTCATAGCACATTTGTTAGGCAGCTGCCAAAGAGCATTCCAGGAAACCTTCCTGTATCTTTGGTCATGTTTGGCTTCCTGGAGATAAAGTGGATTTATGAAACTTGACAAATGCTGTTTTTTTAAGATGAGTAATCACAATTTCAGCCTCATCGTAGAATCGTAGAGTCATAGAATAGTTAGGGCTGGAAAGGATCTTAAGATCATCTAGTTCCAACCCCCCTGCCATGGGCAGGGACACTTCCCACTAAACAATACCACCCAAGGCTCTGTTCAACCCGTCCTTGAACACCACCAGGGATGGAGCATTCACAACTTCCCTGGGCAACCCATTCCAGTGTCTCACCACCCTTACAGTAAAGAATTTCTTCCTCATATCTAATCTAAACTTCCTCTGTTTAAGTTTGAACCCATTACCCCTTGTCCTATCACTGCAGTCCCTAACGAAGAGTCCCTCCCCAGCATCCCTATAGGGCCCCTTCAGATATTGGAGGGCTGCTACGAGGTCTCCAGGCAGCCTTTTCTTCTCCGCACTGAACAGCCTCAACTTTCTCATCCTGTCTTCAGACGGGAGGTGTTCAAGTCCCCGATCACCCTTGTGGCCCTCCTCTGAACTTGTTCCAACAGTTCCGTGTCCCTTTTTTTTTGCCCAAGTAGCTCTTTAACTTGAGATATTTACCAAAGATTTTGTTCAGTTCTTTTGAAAAGAAAAAAAGTGACTCTTTAGAGTTCTTTTCCAGTTGCTCTGGTGTTCTGCTCTTATTTTGTGGTGGTGGTAATAAATTCATCCTGATAGCAGAATAACTAACTCTTATCAGCTGAATATAAAAAGGCCTTTTAGATTATCTAGTGTACCTTTTGTCAGTATGATATTGTACTCTGGATGCTTTCTAGATTATGACTTGGTTTTATGTTGTAGTAATACTCTACCCATGTAAATTTTCCGCTTTCGGCATGGTAAATGCTCTTCAATTGCATTGAAATCAATGAGTCATAAAGGTGGGGACTGCTTTGTCAATGGGGAGTATTTCCTTCAGTACTTCTTTCTGCTGAAACATTGTATTTTTTCTTCCTTTTGTGGCTGCATTTCCCTTTTGCTTTTAAATATTTGTATTTCTAAGTTGGTCTTTTGTAGTTTCACGTGGTCCCACAATCTTTAATGTGTATTTTCCAAGTGAATGGCAGTTTTTTGCATCTTGATTATTTTGCCATTTAATACTGCTGTACTAAGCTAAATTTTAATATTTCCTCTAATGGCACTTTGCCATGTCCCAGAAATGCAGTTGACTGAACTGTAATACCACGAGGTTCCTTTTGAGGTTTTGTCTCATTACTGAATTCAAGAAACTCATAATTACTTATTTAAAGCTTCCCTGTTATTCTTCCATTTTCTATTGTGAGAAGTAAATTCAAAATGGTTTTCCTTCTGATTGCAGACTATTTTTTGGCTCATAAAGTTTTCTTCTTTGACAGTAAGTAACATCCATGTAACTTAAATATCAGGTGTTTAAAGCCTTTTAAAATAACAGTTTGAAGCTTGCTAGTTAGAAAAAAAATGATGAGCAAATTGGATTGACTTGCATTTTGCTTCAGAGATTTCATATTCATTCCAGCTACAATAGCATGTTCAGTCAGATATCATCACTTGATTGCCTAAAGACCCAGCTAAACAATCTGGAAACTGAAATCCTATCATCTCTGTTACATATTCAGTGATCGAATAACATGTACTTCCTGTGGTGTCTCAACTTTGTATTCATCTGACTTGGTAATGTAATTAATTGACTTCAATTGAATTCATCAAAGCATTCTTAGAAGGAGTTATATGTGAGTTGTGCTACAAGTCTCTGAAATAATTACCTCAAATTTATTCTGTTAGCTCTCTGTCCTGTGGATACCCGTCACAGCCCCTGTGGCCCATCAGAATGGCCTCCTTGTTTGCCTCAGCTGTTGACATTTCTAGCAGCTAATTCCAAGAGGTCTGAAATTAGTTAATTATAGGAGGTTACATGTCTAGTGAGTGAGAACAGCTGTCTCTGTTTCAGCAAGCATTTTCCTTATGGATCAGTAGCAATGTACAATACTCAGGACTTGAGACAATTGAATTATTATTCTCTTGAATCTGTGTGGGGGAGTGTAATACTGCAGCAGCTGATTGCATTAAAAGTGGCACCAGGCAATACAGCTGACTCCCAGGTTATGCAGTTATTTTCATCATAAATATAAGTTGGAGTTGTTAGCTTGGAAATGCCAACTGGAAGAGAAATTGTGGACTCTTGTAGAGCTGGGGCTCATGGTGTGTGTTACAAGTCTTCATCACAACTAGTACCTTTATATGTAGGTTTGGCATAGAATTTGCAGTGTAGAGACTGGATTAGAGAATGAAGCTTGCACAGAGTTGTATTTCTAGTCCAAAAGATAATTTATTCAGGTCAAGCATAAGAATTATACTAGTCTGAGGCTTTCTGGAAGAACATACACAGCTCTTTATGCATAGCTGTAGCTTCTTTATCAAAAAGTTGATAACTGCTGTATTTTTAGATTCATTTTTTATTTTCATTCATCTCTATTAATCATTTTTTAAAAGTAATCATCATTTATTGAGGTAGATAAGGTTTTAGAACCTAGATGCGTCTCAAAAAGAAAATTTATGCAAATGCATTTTCATTTCAATAGACTGCTCATGTTATTGTAAATGACTTGTTAAATTGTTACAAAACATCCACATCGGCATGAACAATGTAGTGGTTCATTGCATTGTTAAAAATAGTCAAATCCTGTTGCTGCCAATGCATTTACCTGAGTTTGAGGTTGTATGTTTCCTTATGAATAGCCAGTTAAATATAATGTGGCCAGCTATTTATAGTGTACTATGCATTATACAAACTGTTTGATAAATTAAACAGCTTAAAGGGCTCTCTAATGGGTTACAACACTTGTGTTGTACAATTATGATGCAATGTACAATTATGTACAATTATGATGTGAAATCCTGGATCAATGGACAGCTTTTAAAATGCACCACAAGGAGAGTCTAATAATGTATTTCAATGTGTGATATGTTAACAGCTCTTACCCTGGACCTTGGCATTCATAACTTTTCAGTTTTGTTTTAAATAATAATCTTGTCTTCCAGAACAAACTTTCTGTGCTTTGCCTGTTCTGTTACTGGCTAGAACAAAGGCTGGGTACATCCTTCGTGCATGTTTGCATCCCTCACTTTTTACGTTAGCTTAAAATAGTGACAAGTGGTCATGGTGAGGAACTGTGACTGGCTAAAAGAAGTATTAAAAAATGCAGTACATAATACTGCCAAGAATTCCTCCATAGAATCAAGATGAAGACTTTTATAATTTCTGAATGATCCTTTGGGAAAAGCTCTGAATCATTTCTAACTTAAAATTTTTTGTGTCCCATTGCTTCAGAATAATTTGTTTCTGTAGTGGTTTATATAACCTGGCCTATAGATCCCTGGCTCTAGCTCAACTTTTTCACACTTCATGGAAAAGGATTAAGTAAATGGTGAGATTTAATACAACAAAGTAGGCTGGGGCAGTATAATTATATGCCTAAACAAACTCTGCGTCTGTATATAGCATCCTACTCTGTAGCTTATTAATGTGCCACCTGAGTTAGGTCCCCATTATTATTTCCATCCAGCAATTAATTCCATTCCTATCACCGATTCCAAAGGAATCATGTGCCTGAATTACACTCCCCATTGCTTACACTCATTGAGAAGGAACCTGGACTAAATCCAACAAACAGTATAGTCTGTAAAACTTAACTGCCACACTGAGTTAGCACATAATCTTGAAGGTATATAGAGTTCTCCAAGCCTTTCACCTTCTACCTCTATGCATCACAGTCACCTCAGTGTCTTAGGATGTTTTTCCTTTGTTTATGGCTAATCATCACCAATATTCATCATCCTTCTTAGATCCATAACTCTTTATAATTTATTTCTACTCTGGCTGGTGTCAGAAGTGGGTTTCGTTTGTTCAGAATAGGGGCAGAAGTTGGAGAGTGGTTTTCCACTTGCTCTGATGGTTCTCAGGCTGCAATAAAAATTACTTTTCCTTCCTGGTAGCCCCAGCTGTCTGGCAGAGCAGAGCCTCTGGAAAAATCAAGTGGAGGTGCTAAAAGAGTTGCTGTTATTGCAGTATACTGGAGATGTGCCTAGAGCCAAGACCTAAGTGAGAGGCTGAATTTCACCCCATCTTCTTTTTATCTTTCCTCTGCATGAAGTCTGTGCATGAGTTGCTTGCTCTGGACCCTGGCATGTATCAGCAAGCTCTGTACATGTGGAGAGCTTCAGCATCTGCAAGTGATTCTTCACTGCCCTCAGTTTAACCATCATCTGATTTTGACACTGCCTAAATCCACTGTAATAAGTCATTGCAATCTATCACCTTGAAGATTTGCTACTAGGAGATTTGCTGTTATGCCCAATTCTACCCCATCAGTACATACCAAATTCTTCAACTGTAGAGACCATTTGTGGGATTTATAATCACAGGCATAAAAATAAGTAGCATGACCATAAAGAGTTGATCTCAGAAATGCAAGTCAAAGTCAAACTCCCGCTACTGAACTCTACCATTGTATGTACCTGCCTTTCTCTTAACAGGGCTGTTGGTTGTCCATTTTCAGCCTTCCTTGTTCTTCCACTGCAGAAGTGTTGGATAGTGCTGAGCACAAACCAGTTATGATTACTTTACAGGAGGTAATGGCTGACTTAATGTAAAAATAATTGAAAAAAAGCTTAATCTGATCACTGAAAGTGGTAGTTATTAATAGAACAGTGGGAAGTAAAACACTGTCTTTGAAAATATAGCATCCACTCAGTGGGAAGAGAGGAGTTGTAAATGAATATACTCAGTAAAGGATTGCTGAATCACAGTGGGTTTTATTTATTTTAAACCCCCAGAATTGTAGATTCATATATGCTTGTGATAAGAAACTGGGATTCCCAATGGGGTAGGGCAGATCCAGTCTTGATCCATGAACAGCACTGTCACTATTTTGTATTGAAGAGTATTTGAATAGTCAATTGGTTTTGTCATTTTTTTCATTTGTGAGAATACTCACAATCAACCCCTTCCATAATCTTGCCCAAATCTTAATTAATGCTGAGATGATTTCTTACTTTAATTACACAAATAATATTTATTTCTTTCGATGCCTTTGCTATAATATTACTGACTGCTGTGTCTGTCCTGCCTCCTAAAAATGTAATTTGCCATTGATGGTGACTGGTTTTTCGCTCCGTATTTTTTAAGATACAAATTCAGGACTTGATGCATACCATTGGTAGTGATAGCAGTGGTGATAATAGTGACATAATACCTTCCTTTTACTGTGCAGCTTGCACATGTCTGTTTGTTACTGCTTGTTAGTACCCTCAGCAACTCCCCACTGGAAACAATCCCTCCTCTTTAACTGTCACCATTCACATCCCTGAATGACTTTGAGTCTGCCAAGCCATTCCTCAACCTTTGTCAGGTCATAAATATTTAATTTTTCCAGCCTGGAATTTTGGAGAGGTCCTGCAAGAGTTGTGCACCCGATCCCATGAATTTCCAGGGTAACTGGATGCTCGTCTCCCTCTTGCTCCTTTGAAAATCCCAACTTTCATCTTTTTCTTTGCAAGTCATTCACTCCTACTGCTTATTCAGTTCCATATGTATTTGGCTCAAGTTTTTTACATAGTTAACTTGAAAGAGTAAGGCCAGAAAATCAATTATAAAACTAAATTGACTTCTCAATTGACATAAAGAGAAATTCAACAAATAATATTACAGGATATTAGTTACAGTTTGCCGACTTTGAATTTTTGCATGTTTCCCATGTACTCAGCTTGATTAAATAAACATTTTCTACAGAGATTCTTTATTATTCAGAACTAGTAAAAGTGGGGAGCTTATCATATCAGCTCTGGCTTCTGAGCGACATGGCTCATCAGTACAGTGAGAACGATAGCTTCAGAGCTGCAGTAAACCAGTCACTTATTTGGATCCTGGCAAACACCAGATAGATTTTTACCTGTTAGATTGGTCTGCTACCCACCAGGAGGACAACTGAGTGGGAAAATGGTCTTGATCGCCAGGAAATTTTTTTGAGGGCTGTATGACAGCATGCGCAGCACTGAGCTACATCAATGACCTGTAATTGAGCCCAGCAGGGTGCATGCTAGATGGGTGCATGCTATTTTGTTTAAAAAAGTTACTTATGTACAAATGAGATGTATTTTCTGTCTACAGGTTCATATTTTGAAGGGAGCAAAAGCAGGTATTTCTGAGATGGCACAGGCTCAGCTTCTGTCACAGCATTTATTGATTTTTTTTCCCTTTGGTGACATAATACAGAGAAGCATTAATTAGGAGTAACTACTGAGATACCTTCTTTGATTTTTTTTTTATTTGTTTTGCCTTATTGGCAAATCATTTAAGTTATTAGTGTTAGTTGTGAGGACGGGCAATCAGATTAGTTGTGGAAAGGCAGTAAGCTATTGGTAAACATTTATCATAGGTTTAATTTTCAGATAATTAAGAACAATTGGTTATTTTAGCTGACTGTGGATATTCAAACAAGATTAGCATTTAAAATTATTTGACAAGGTCTGTGTCAGCAATAAGGACATAATAGAATTTCCTTCACACTGTGTAAGTATAAGGAATATTGACCCTGAACATACATTTTTAAAACCAGACCAGAATTTTTTCCTAATATTCATTCTGTTTAGTTATGCTGTCATCTGTGCAACTGATCCAGTTTTCAACAGTCTGAGATACAGATTTATGCTGTAATGTCATTGCATTTCTCTTTAATATTCACAATATAGGAATTACCCATGCTTTATCCATGTAGGGTTCAGTGTTAGCAGTCAGTTGCATGATTATAAGCCTGTGGTTTTGAAATGTTAGTTATTTTTTGTAATTAAACCACTCTAGAAGAAAAATCATGTTTTAAATTCCCAAGCATTTATGAAAATGCATTGGGGTTTTTTTTTTTTGTTTGTTTGCTTTATTTTCTGTTCCTGAGTGGTCTTTAGTCCTAATTAGAGACCATTAGGAAATAAATAGGTTCTCTTCTTCAGTAATGGCTGTGAATGCCTTTAATAGGGATTTATTTCCTGCAGATTGGTTGTGACCACTACCACAGATCCATTCCCCCTGTACTGGATTGCAGGGAAATGTTTCAGCAGGTCAGCTCCCCTGCACTTGGGGCTACTTTTCTGTCCCAGCCTTGCAGTCAAAATGGCTATTACATATTCCCGTAATCTCCCTGGCTTCAGAATAAGCTTATTTTGATGTTTTTGTGATTTTGTTAAATGAGACAAAATAGCAATCCTTAATGTTCTTCACCTCAGCCTTGCCCTGTGTCACAGGCATTTAATCATTGCTGCTATGACTCCTTCCTCCTGAAGTACTTCCCTTTGGCCTGAGACATGAATGCAACAGCCAGGGTTGGGGCACCAGCAGTGGAACCACGTTCCTCATGGCCCAGCCAGTGCTTATGCTATAGCCCCAAATTAAGTACACCAAGAGAAATAACTAAGAAACATGTAAGCAGAGCCAGGTGACACCTTTGTGTCATCCAAAGAGAACAGCTCTTGTGCTGGCAGAGGCATGTTAACCAGAAGGCTTCAGGAGGAGATTTGTAGGGGTGAACAGATGCTTCCTTCTACCATAAAGGGAAAGTTTCTTAGAATAATGAAAGCATTTGGTCACTATTGCAAAGTCAGCAGTGAAAGGGAAAGCAAAACAGCCCCATGCCACAATGCTAACAATAAGGATGGAGGGCTGCTGAAACAATTTTCATGCCTGTGATGTACAAACACAAAGGAAAACCTGCCTCAGTTGGTTCGTATTAGGCTGGAGGAGCTGGCTAAAAAGAACCTTATGAAGTTCAGTAAGGACAAGTGTAAGCTCTTGCACCTGGGTCAACACTATCAAAGAGTGCATCACAAGCTGGGATCTACTTGGCTGGGGAGGAGCTCTGTGGAAAGGAAGCTGGGGGTCCAAGTGGACAACAAGCTCAATAAGAGTGAACAGTGTGCAGCTACAGCCAAGAAAGTCAACATCAGCAAGCAGAGATAAGGATGTCATTATCCCACTGTACTCAGCACTTGTCAAGCCACACCTGGAATCCTGTGTTTAGCTTTGGTCCCCACTATACAAAAATGATGTGGGCAGGCAGGAGAGGGTTCAGAGAAGGGCCACAAAGATGATGAAAGATGAATTCTGACATGTGAGGAAAGGCTGAGGGAGCTGAGTTTGTTCAGTCTAGAGAAAACAAGGCAAGGGGAGACCTTATCACCATGTTCTGGTATTTAAAGGGTGGCTACAAAGATGGAGTCACGTGGAAAAGAAAAGGGGTAATGGCACAAGTTACTCTCAGGAGATTCCAAGTGGGCACAAAAGAAACTTTCTCACAATGGGAGAAATCAGCCATTGGAATAATCTTTCCCAGAAAAGTGGTGGATTCCCCAGTGTTAGACACTTGTAAGATATGGCTGAACAGGGTGCCAGGACAGCTAGTCTAGGCCGTGCTTTTGCCAAGAAGGGTTGTACCAGATGATCCTTGGTGTCCCTCCCACCTGGTATTCTCATGATTCTATGATGTTCACATGAAAATGTAAACAAGCAAATCCTGGGCAGTTGGTCATCAGTATTTGTATCACATACTTTGAAAAGTCACCCTGTCTTCTTGTCAGTGTTATAAATGACAGGCAATTACAAATGTCTTTCCTAGAAATGAAAGCTTTGCTGTAACATCAGTTATTACTTAAAAAATGTATTAATTGTACCAGAAATCCTGTCTATTATTGAGTACTACACAATCTGCCTAACCCTAATGTCTTGGAAAGAGGTGGAAATTAGAGCACAGCAAAATGGAACAGTCTTTAGCCTATTGTCCCCAAGGATCCTTATAAGAAAGTATAGAAATTGTATAAGAGTGCCTAAAATAGCAAATCAGGGTAAAAAAAAATACCACTTTTCATAATATTGGATTTTTGCCTTTGAACTACATTTCCTTCATATGCCTTTAAGTATCTTTAGAATGAAAGTGTGATGATATTGTACCTTGATATGGCCATGAATATGCTTGTAACAACCCCAGCTGGTCAGTGTCTCTATGATTTACTAAGGTCTCTTGTACTGTCTGTCACTTTTGTATATAGGTGTGTGATCCGAATATTATGCAAATCCGAACTAGACAAGTGCTAAGGTCTTCTGTCAATGCAAAGCCCTGCCCTGAAGATTCACAAATGAAGCCATGTATTCTTAACCAAAATTGCTTCCAATATCAATACAATCTAACAGGTAGGAAGATGCTTTCCAATATACTCTTAGTGGGAAGTGACACCAATTGCAATGTGTATTAAATTGATGTTTTGCTTTTCCAAATATCTTTCCATAAAAGATTCACCTCCTTAAAGGCTTTCTCCAGTTGTGTTTTTAGTTATGTTTGCTTGTGATGTTGGTTAAAGCCTTCACATTAAAGAGCTACATTTAGACATCACTGATTTCAGGAAAGTTAATTACATGCCTTGGGCTAGGTTTGTACAGGTTAGTGGACAGTGCATATTTTTTGTATTTAAGTTGTCATTGCAGGTGCATTGGAAATAAAACAGGTTAAATGGAACTTCTTTTTGGTGGGTTATCAACAGAATTAATTACAAAATTCAGTTAAAAGGTTATAATCTGAGTTTGAAGTCAAACAAGTCTGGTTTGAAGGCAATATGGGTTATATGGGTGGGTGTAGGATATTCAGAGCAAAACACATTATTTAGGACCTTAGAAGCAATTAGATCTGTTGCAAACAGAGTAACAAAAACCGGGAGAAACTTTTGTTTTGACCAGCTGGGATAAATGAGAAGGGCAGAGAGAGAAGAGATCTAAGAGGAGTTTGGGGGCTGTGGGCAATATAGCAGGATAAAATACCTGAATATAAACTCAGCCTGTTTGAAACAAAAGGCCCAGAAACACACAGGCAGCAGGACGATGCCTTTTTTATTGTCACATTTCAGAAATGCAGAACAGTTATGTGTTCATGTTTATCAGAGGTGGAAGACACAAAGTAATAGGTTTTCTTCTCATGCTTCCTGTTTATTGGTAGTATATGAAAATTCTAGTTGTTTGTGTCTTGTTTTTTATTTATTTTAAGTGGTGTTTTAAGGCTTATTTCAGTTTAGTTGTATTCTGACTATCATAATTTCAGGCAAGTAATAAGACACAAATTTTCTTCCGCTAGAAATACTGGTTTTATTTCACAAGTGTTTGAGCTTAGTTTTAAACAATAGAAAGTTTTGCCTGGAGACAAGGAATAGGTTAAACCAGTTATCCCACAGAAACTTTCCCAGCTACATTATCAAAGTGAAATTTTACTTCAGACTTGTAAATGCACCAACTGGATTGAACACTTTATCAGTGTTTAGGAGATTTCTGTGCAGTCTGATGTACTGGTTTTGTTAAGGGGATATATGAGTGCAAAATGAGTGATTTCCCCTCAGAGACTTGCTCAGTTTTTGAGAGCAGCTTTCTTTTGTGTGGGTTGTTCTTTAGTTTGGGATGCTCTGATGCGGGGAAGCGCTGCTGTCAGCAAACTTAGCCCACATGTTGAGTAAAAAGATGAAAAACAGGACAGCCATGACCTGCAGCCCTGCACCCTTTGCTCTGTGTCCACAGGCTGGAGTGGGTGCCAGCTGGATGCCAATGCCACCTGCGGGCAAGGAGAGCGGCGCCGACTCCTGAGCTGCCGGCGCAGCGATGGGGCCACTGTCAGCACGCAGCTCTGCCAGCAGGTGTGGACAGCACACACATGCGCGTGGGGCAGGGAAACACTCAGAGGTTCATTTTGTTTCCAGAAAGCCAGTGCCTTCTGACCCACACCGAGACATCACCTGTAAGCAGTGAAGAAGTTGTGTTCAGTGATAGGAGCACAGCAGTTGGGTGCTTTGAGTATCCCTGGGATGTTAGTGGGTGGTATCACTCCTTGACTCAAATGCATGAGGCATGGCTACCAATCCTGACCATCCCAGTGGCTCTGACAAAGCTGATGGCCAGGGAGATTGAGCTCTACTCGAAGTTTGGGATTGTCCTTTCAGTGGAAGACCCAAACACTGAGAAACTCTTAGATGTGTAAGGCTTCAACCGTGAAACTGCTTTCACCGACTGCACTCTTGGAAAAACACTCTGTAAACTCTCTGATGTCTCACCAGAGTTGCTGCCAATTTTCATTGTCTTGACTTGGTGCCCAGCTGTGGCAGGAGGTGGCTGGGGGACCCAGTGTGGCTGACACTTGTGTTTCTTTGTTGTCTCACAGCTTCATCTGAAGAAGCCGGTGCAGACGAGTAGTCGGTGCGTAGTGAGGTGCACAGTGGACTGCCAGCTCTCAGCGTGGTCAGCCTGGTCGCAGTGCTCCCATACATGTGGCACTGGCGGTGAGACCCCTCCTGTCCCATTTCCCTCCATCCACCTCAGCAAAGCCATGCAGATGGGACCTCCAGCCCCAGGAGGGCCCTGAGCAGGGGGGGGCAGAGTGCAGGGATCGCACCAGGGTCCTGAGGTTTGGGGGGTTTTGAACAAAGCAGGCTATTTTCAAAGTTGTCTAAAGTGAAAAATGCAATTTAGGAAACAAGTAGACAGGTGCCTGGAGAGTTATTTTATTAGCTAATTCAAACTCTCAGAATTCAGTCCTAGGAAACATTAACCCTTGGGACAGGGGGAGTAAGTAGAGCTGAGAAGAGTTACAGGATTCTTAAGAAACAGATAAACATAATTACATCCCATTGAAGAAAAACCACTAAGTCTACTTTTCATCATTATTATATGCCCCTGTCTCCATCATGTACCCACAGGTCCCTTAATAGTTGTATGACTCCAGTAACTTCAGCAAGGTTTTCTAAAGCCAGTAATGCTGACCGGCATACAAAAAGTGAAAGGGTTAGGACTTTTTTTAACTTTATGTGATTTAAAAATCCATTTCAGTATTGACATGAGGAAATGCATTGAAAGTTTTATTCAAAATAAGCTTGTGACATTATTTCCCAGGCTTCTGATGAGCAGCAAATGTACAGCTAATGGTCTTTAAGATTCAAGATCCATAATGTATATTTGAATCAAATTCACTTAAGGTTAAAAAGAAGAAAGCTCTTAACTTCCATAAAGTGATTCCTTCAGATGGATTTCAGAGATCAAAGCACAGTACAGAAAAAGCTTAATATTTAGATTAGTGGTGTTCTTTCTTTGCTGAGCTTTTAGCCCTCTTGTAAAGCAGTGCTTTCTTAAAAGAAATGAATAATTCATGAACAGCATTTTAACAACAACGTACTAGGAATACTATTAATTCCAAATTTTCTTTCTTTTTCCCCCCCAAAATCTGTTTTGGAGTGTTAATGCTCATGTAGCAGAATGGACTTAAATTAATTCTTTGAGTGTTCAAACACTGAAATGAGTAGAGCTGTGTGTGCATAAGCAGGTTGCAATTTCTTTATAGCTCTTAGCATGCTCACCATATATAATGCCTGAAGGTTGGTTATTTTTGTCCTGAGTTCTTGCATTGCATAGTTTGCAGAAGGATGTACTCAAGTAAAGGTACATCTTGTATTTGCCTTTGATCCTCAAATGCTTTTGCAAATCCTAAAGACCAGCTAAAGGGCTGATGGTTGCCAGTACATGCAAGGAGCAGTTGCTTCATGGCCTAAGTCAGAACTGGGCTTCTGCAGAGGAAAACTGAACACATCTTTGTCCTGCTGAAGCACTCCAGTGAGTGTCGTGGCTGTAGATGCCAAACCTCATTAAGCCTACATGAACCACAGAGTCAAGCCCCAGCTGAGCTCAGTCTATGGGTCATCTTCTGGTCCTCAAAGTTTGTAACTTCATGACACTGCTAGCAAGAGAGCTGGTTCATACAGTTCACACCATAGATGTATAGGATTTAAAAGCTGGAGGTACTGTTTTCTGAACCTATGGCAGCTAAGCAGCTAGCAAAACTGCCTTAAAAATCACATCGTAAAGAAATCAAGTTTTGTTCAGTATATCATTTTAGTAGTTTTGCAGGGTCCCAAGAGTCTTTTGAATCTCAGCCCAAAGCAAGAGTGTCAATGAAACAAAACTACTTTGCATCCAGGTTATTCCAGGCACATGGTATATTTTACTGGAGCCCCAGTCCTGATTTGAGTTTTGCTGCAGCAGCTATCAGGCACGGAACTACACTGATCTCAAACATCTGTGATGGAGGGACCTTGGCACCAGTCCTGTGACCATGGCCTTTGTGTATTTCCAGCAGCAGAAACACTGTCATTTCAACTTCTTCATTGAGTTCCATTTGGTTGTAAATACTACTTGATGGTATTAACAGAAAAGACATTAATTATGTACTCATCTGTAGGTGGTACTTCAAAGATTAATGCAGTTAGGGTTTCCTACCTGAAGGTGCATAAACTTCAATACCTTGGATATCATCGTGAGTTTCTTACAGGCATTTGTAAGAATAGGATGAAGCCTCAAATTAGACAGGAAACAACAAAGAATGACAATAAAATGAGCTGTGGGAATCAGTAAACACTGATTCAGCTTCCCTTTGCCAAATAAGTAGTTGCCCACTGTTTGATAAAGCGAAGATGTAGGACTTAGATGCACGGTTCTCAGAAGTAATTCACAGCAAATCAGTTGTACACACTGTTAATGGCTCCGCTCACAATAATATGCGTCTTTTCTGACTTGTCTTAGAGAGCGTGTGAAGGGCCTACTGAAGTGCCATAAATTATTTCAAATAAAAACATAATTTAAATATCATCCAGATCAAAATTTAGTGTTGCAGTATTTATGTTTTCCTGTGTTTCTTACCTCAAGCATTGTTACCAGTATTTTTATTCCGTCCATCTCTTCCAATAACTGTTTGCTGTGCTATATTTTAATGGATGGTAGCTCTCTTGCTCAGGTTTTATTTTATGGAACACTGCATTTAAACATGAAGTGGTGTGTATGTGGCACTGACAGCCAATATGGCTCTGGTACACAGCAGCCAAAGGCGAATATATTGATTTTTATAAATGATGATGAGTAAAGTAGATCTCTCTTTCCTGCCTGCACTGAGCCTACGGAGATGTATAACTGATACTTGCCTGTTGCAGCTGTAGTTCTGGGCAACATCTGTTCAGGATTCTGGTTAGGGCTTTAGGCTTATATTGGGTTATATATTAGGGTTCCTGGTATCAGTTGCTGCACTACGATGAAAAGATGTACAGTAATGGATGATCCTTCGACGGCCTGAAACAAAGTTACTGGAAAGATGTTTGGTAAGGATAAGCCCCAGCAAATTTTATTTCTTTTGTTAAGGCAAATAAATACATAAGGATCCTGAATTTTTCTATGTAAACATTTTCTAATCCCATAGAATTTCTCCCATGTTGTCTAACAGGAGTGCTAAACAGTATAAACCCACCTAAACCCATGCTTTGCCACTTATAAAGCTGCCTTCATCAGATAAATTATGGGATTTACCTGCTTTACCCAGGGCTGAACACACTGCCATGCTTTGCTCAGGCCCCAGATCTCAGCAGAGACCATTGTGGGTTGCAGAGACGTGCATGTGACCCATGTGACAGAAATGAGGGGGACAAAGGTGTGCACAATCAAAAAATTTGGTGGTTATATTTTTCACTGATTCATCACCAATTTGGGAAAACATCTTTGGTTTTGGCTTCTGAAGAGGAAATTTTTGTGACTTTCACTCACTACTGAAACTTGGCAAGCTCTAGTCTGATGGTGCTGGGACACACTGCTGGAAGAGGAGCCGCCAAAACATCTCCCTGAACTGTGGATGCCCCAGTACCTGCTAGAGGGACTGGCACATGAAAAGCTCCCTTTATCACCAGTCCCATTCTTTTGTGACTTGACCAAACCTGACCTCCAAGGCTTTATTTAAGTAACTCCATCTCTGCTCTAGTCTTGCGGCTGCCTGATAGGGCCATGTTTTATATGCTGTGCTTATGCTCATCAAACAGATACTGATGTGTCAGTAATTTCAGCGGGCTGAACTCTAGCGGGAATTTTAATTTTCTTGGTTTCAGCTGCAACACATCACTTTTGGGGGGAATAAAATGACAAGAATTTTTTTTGGGGTAAAAATCTTATTCTTCTGATTTCAAAATATAATCCTGCGTTTCTGAGATGAAATTTCGGCAGCTAATGCAAACCAGAGTTTTAAGTATCCAGCACTAACGACATTAGCCTTTTTTTTTGGTTGGTTTTTTTTTTTTTCCCTTTGAAAACTAATGACAAATTTGAGGATATGAAGAAACACTTATTTGCAATTGTCATGGTTTAAATCCAGCTGGAAGTCAGAGCCACGCAGCCACTCACTCACTACCCCACTTTTTCCTCCTCCGCTCCCAGAGGGATGGAGAGGAGAATCGAAAGAACGTAACTCGCAAAGGCTGAGATAAGAACAGTCCAGTAACTGAGGTATAACACAAACCACTGCTGCTACCTCCAGTAATAATAATGATAAGGGAAATAACAAGGGAAGAAAATACAATCACTCACCACCCGCCGACCGATACCCAGCCCGACCGAGCAGTGATCTAACCCTTCTGGGTAACTGCTCCCAGTTTATATAGTGGGCATGACGTGCTGTGGTATGGGATACCTCTTTGGTCAGTTTGGGTCAGGTGTCCTGTCTCTGCTTCCTCCTGGCTTCCCCTCCTCCCGAGCAGATCATGAGACTCAGAAAGTCCTTGGTCAGAGTAAACATTACTGAGCAGCAACAAAAACCATCGGTGTTGTCAGCACTGTTCCCACGCTGAAAGTCAAAACCACAGGACTGCACCAGCTACTGAGAAGGAGAAAAATGACTGCTACTGCTGAACCCAAGACAGCAATTTTCAGCACACTTTTTTGTCTTAATTTTAGTATCATTCAGCTCTGCAGAGCAGAGGAACCAGAGATGTGGCCAATTCATTGGGAAATCAAAGAAAAATTCACTGAGAAGTTAAAGAAAAAACTAGGATTGCTTTTCGAGAGATTGTATTGGAAGCAAATTATTTTCAGATGCACTGAGGTTCTTCTTGTTCTCCATAGGCAGCATAAGATAAGGTATTTCATAAACAAAACTAGGGAGATTTTCTTCCACTTCAGTAACCGTGCACCTAGATAATGTTAGTGGAATGACAAAAAAATCACAAAGCTTTAAGAAACTCACTGCAGTGACTGTGCAAAGAAAGATTTCAATGAATTTTCTTTCTTCATTGATTTATTCACAGTATAAAAAGAAAGTAATAGACTAAATGAGTCAAACACCAGCAGACGAGTGTGAATGTAGTGAGTTTAAATGGTTTGGATAACCAACTGTAGGAAAATAGAATGTAAATAAATACAGAATGGTTGTTAGTTCCTCTTAAAAGGGAAATTGTGTTTTCTATTCAGTGATCTTCCCATTTACACTTTGCTAGAAAGATGTTAAGCAGAGTGTACAAAAGGAAATTATTTCTTTAATTAAAATAGCATGATGAATGCTTCAGGGTTTCAAGTCCCTGCAAATGAAATCAGATCTTTTAACCTTAGGAGAGTGCCTTTTCCATAGATGCACTTTTTAGAACTTGTGTCTGACAGGGCCATGAAGCTCCCTGCCCTGGGTGAGATGCCACAGAAAAAACCACAACCCAAAACCCCACAGCCATGGGCTTCTCACCATTTCCCAAAGAGCCTTTTTCATTGCTTACCAGTTCTCAGCATTCAGAATTAAGAAGAATCCAGCAAATTGGGCCCATTGCTGGAGAGGAAGAAACAGCTACTTTTGGCCTGTTGGGCAGCAGGGAGCTGCAGTATGCCAGCAGCAGCCTGGGGGTTTTTTCTTCCCTTGCTCTGACTCCCAGTGAACCGCAGGAGTTTCTTACCTTTCCTCCCAGCTGGTGTGATTTTTTCTATATCTTAATGTATCTGATTCTGTGATGGCTGAGTGCACAGTCATGTGGATAAGAGCTTTTATCATCACTTCTGTTACAAACTCCCCAGGTCCAGGGGATTCAAATTGGAAAAGGAATAAGTCTTAAAATTGGTTTAAATGGGTTTAAAAATGGAATTCAATGGGTCAGAGCAAGGGAGCAGCATTGGAATGGTAAGAGAGCTTGCTGAGGTATCCATCAGTAGCTTTTTCAGGAGTGTCTGCTTTGAATTTTTATTTGCTAAAATGTCTTTGGAAACCTTGCTCCATAGACAGTCATGATGACAATTATTAGAGATGCACCTTAAACCCAACTGCAGTATCATTAATTCAAAAAAGCATGCATAAATAGCTGGGAGAAAGATCTGGGTGAGTACTGCAGCCTCCCCACTCCACAAGGGTGTTTGATCTCTACCCCACAGACTCCTCTATACTTCCAATTGCATTGCAGCTAAACAACTTCAAGCCAAATGGGAGAGCTCCAACTCAGTGAGTTAGCAATTACTGCTTGCCTCTGTCCTGTTGCATGTGTGTGCCTTGTTACCCAGACCTTTTATTTACTTTTTAACTGCCTCTCAAATCCATGTCTGTTGAAAGTCAAGGCAGAAATTTTATCCTCTGCAGAATCTTCTGCATCCCACTGCATAAGGACTTTTTATTTTTTTTTTTACCCTTTCTTTTTAATTGGAGCAGTGTTCTAATTGAAACATTTTGAGTGAAAACATTCCTCAGTGTAAATGGATGGCAGAGGAGACGGAAATGGAATTGCTGTAACTTTAATGAATATATTCAGTTTTATTATTTCAAAGGTAGTAACATAATTGCTTTTTCTATTCAGTGGCTGCAGAAGTTTTCACCAATAATAAATAGGATTTTAATGGGAATGGCAGAAGTGGTTATGGACAGTAATAGCCACTACAATGTTTGCAGTTTTCAAATTAGCTGCATATAATTGCTCATAGAAAGAAAATTTCGTTTGTTAAAAATCTCTGGAAACATAATGTTAGAAATGCTGCTGCTATTGGAAGTATTGTCAGATTTAATAATCAGGGTTTAGTCAAATATTTAAATGTGCTGCATAAAGAAGTAATATATTTGGAAAATGTACAAAACTGTGTTTGAAAGCTGTGTTTGAAAATGTCAGTGACTGCATCACTTAGACTTAGCAATTGCATCCATGTTATCCAAATAGTCTTCCCAATTAATTGCCATTTTAACAGATTTTGCTAGTGGAAAATGAGCTAGGTATACTGATAAATCACAAAATCTGCCTTTCGTTCTTCCTCTGGTTCTCCTTCACCGTGTGCTGTCTTCTTCCCTCGCCTAGGCCAGATGGTGCGTGGACGCTCGGTGGTCCTGCAGGCAGAGGGTGAGGGCAGACCCTGCCCTGAGCAACTCACCCAGCAGAGGAGCTGCCCGGTGAAGCCTTGCTACAGCTGGCTGCTTGGCCCATGGTCTCCCTGCAGAGTCCAGGTATGGCTTTCTCCAGCACTCCCCAAGGGCTCCTCAGGTTTCCTGCAGCCAGGATCAACAACAAAATCATCATTACATGGCACAATCGATTGAGGCCATTGTTCATGGGTCAGAGGTGTCTCTGTGGGCATTGAAGGTGTTGGTAAGATCCACCAGAAAGCAGGGGAAGTTCAGGAGCAGTAAAACTCTGCACCTCATCTTCTAGCCATCAGCAGTGATTTATAGCAATACAGGTTCAAGAACCATGAGCTTATAGAGGTATTAAAGGAGATTTATGGAGTAAATGTGCTTGAGTGAGCACAGTCATAGTGACCTATAATTTAATTATATAAAATAACTAACAAGAAAATAGATGCACTACATTTCAAGAGAGTTTAGCCTGTTTTATCTTTATTCTTTCCTGTTTGGTTTTTTTTTTTTGGTAAAGTATTGTATAGCAGGTCCTTCCTGACAAGGTCTTCAGTACAGTACCATGAGTTACTCTATGTAACGCTGTTTTATACTTTCTCTTTAGCCTGGCTATCTTTTTAATGATCTAAGAATGGCTGGATTCAGTTGCAATGTGTTTTAGCTACACTCAGCATCCCTGCTTGGCACTGGAGCAGTCATATTTTCACTACCAGTGATTTGGGTCAATCTTGAATTGACTTTTTCTTCCCCTCTGTGCTTCTTCTTTTACCCTTATCTGTTTGATCGCATTTCCAATATTAAAACATATTAGTCAGTAACCAAGTTTAAGCAGAGGTGAATCTTTCACAGTGAGGTTTTTCAGGCAAAGTCCACTTGGGCTGCTTAGAGCTGGCTTTGCTGAGGTGATGATGAGAGAAGGCTTATTGGGGTGGAAAAGTGCCCTGTCTGGTCCCAGGGTACAAAACGTGAACAGATCTGTGGCTTCCTGTCCGCATTATACCATGTAGGACATTGAAGCCAATAATGTACATAGACAAATCCCAAGTGTCTTCTGCTCTGTCTTCTGTGAATGCCTTGAATACCTACATGGTTTCTAGGTGCAGTAGATGGATGTACAGTGAATACTGCAGGTGGCAGAATAGATACCCAGAACTTTCACAAGTTTTCACAAATGAAATCTGGAGCATGACAGTCTTTGGACAGTCCAAGATCAGAGAAACAGAATATATTTGTATTTTATATAGCAATGAACAACTCATTGCAGCCAGGGATATGAATATAGTCCTTGTATGCACTGCACTCAGTATTCATTTATGTATTAAATAAATGTAACAAAATGATGACATCAGTTGATGTCCAGCTAACATAAGCAAATTCTGTTAAACATTAGTGAAGAGACCTTCAACCATAGGAGCTAATGTAGCTGATAAAAGAATTAGTAGGGAAGCTGAATTAAAACTTTGGCATACTCCAGATAGATAACACATCATGCAAATTAAAAGTCTGCACATCCGGAACCCAGTTAAATTTCAGCTCAGAGCAAGTAATCACAGCCTTCCCTAACCCAGCTATCATCCTGTGCATTCAGTGGAGGTAGAGCTTGTGTCTCTCCTTAAATTACTGTGATGTAGTTTCTCTGCCCTTTGCTTTGTTTTGGAGAGGAGCCATTTTATTCGGGTTTGCTTCTCTTTAATGAGGTGCTTAGGTCTTAAATATAGTTCATAAATACAAGGTGATTTATTCCTGTGCTGTACTGGAAAAGAAGCTTAAGCTTACTTCCTAAAGAAAGCTTTTGGAAGCCCTGTTCTCAAGGATGCTTTGTGAAATAAGGTAAATGCATACTATGGTAAGGCCAAAATTAAAATTGTAAAAGTGCCATCCTATAGTAATATAAACAGGACAGGCAATTACGGAGCTAAAATATTTTTTCTTGTATTATGAGATAACTGAGGCTGTCTTAATTGTAGAAAGTCTATTTTATACTAAATTGACTTCAGATGAATAATTAGAGGTGTCTGCGTGTTTAGGAACAGAGCCCACTAAGTGTTCTCTATTGCTGATTTTCACAGTACAGGAATCAGTGCATTGTTCTCCAGGTAATTACATATGTCACAGGCACACTTCTGGTGGGCGTGAGGCATTTCTGCTGCATTCAGCGGGATGCATAGCTTAGGAAGTAGTCAATACACCTAACCTTAAAGGGTTACATTAAATTAATTATTTTCCTACTAGAGTTGAAGTGGTTTACCCTGATTAGCTTTAAAAAAAAAATAAAAATCAGCGATGTCTGACACTGCTCTCAATTTTTCTATTAAATGAATATAAGTAGCTAGACATTATCAAGCACTTACTGCCTAACGTTCCTAAAAAGACTAAGGATTTAGTCCTTCCTTTGTAATGTGTTTTGAAAGTACTCCCTTAAATGTGGTCACACAACACTTCTTCATTAGAGAAAACTTTTACCTGATTAGATGCTCGTCAACCTGTGAAAGCAGTGCTCAATCAACTCTTTACCTAAAAGACTTGTGAACACACATGCACCCCAGTAAAAGCTGAAAAGGGAAGTGTTTTCTCAAAGGCACTTCTGGGTAAAGCCTCTCATTAGGACTGTTATCTCTTGCCTTATTAGCGTGTTAAATTTGAAGAGTATAGGAGGGTGATCTGAGAGAAGTTTATGTAGATGCTGCCTTATGTTAGTGTGTTGATAATTCAGAAGATACCTGGCTGTCAGAACATAGACCTGGCATTAACCTTCTCCTTATTTTACCAGTGGTCAGTTATGGCAAGGAGATGAGAGGTGGAGGCTTTATGAGGATGCTCTTGGAGGGACCTATACCTCCAGCCTGTATTTATTTAAAGAACTCAGGGTAGGTTCTGCATTCCCCACAGGGTCAGCGTAGAAACTTTTGCAGCCAAATGGAGGGAATCCCCTCTGGAAGTCAAATCCCCTCACATTTCCTATAAGGAGCTCATGACTCAAGAAACAATTGCTGGTTCTAGCCAAATCTGAGATGTTCACATCTTCCAAGGAAGAGCATTTACAATACAGATTTGGTCCCCTGAGTTTTGAATATGTGATCATTACCTGGGCAGTTCTCCTCTGATTAGCAGCTATTCCCTGCATCCTCAGTGTGCCATTGCAGCAGTGAACTTCCTCTGATTCTGTACCTGTTAATTAAATCTCCAAATGTATAATTTTGGGGGCATGAATAATTGTGAGGATGATAGTGAAGTTAATGCAGTGCTCCTGTATTGCTGTGACCTTACCAAATATACCAAAAAACCATCTCCTACTGTAAATGACAGGATGACATTTTTCAGTGTGTTCAGGTGATTGAGAAAACACACTGTGTTTTTGTGTGATTGTTTGAAAGTTCATGGTTTCTTTATATTTTTTTATTCTGAACATTGGAAAATATGAACGTATTTCCAATATTGCACGATAGAATAATGAAAAATGTTGCATGTGGACTATTACAGTGGGCAATGCTGCACCTGAAAAAAGTACAGTTTTCACTTATTTCTGTTTCTATCTTGATATGCATGTGAATATTTACATATTGATTAATATATAAATACTTCTATATTGTTTATAGAAGAATAAGTTTCTTTTAAAAAACTTATTTTTTGTTCTCTCTAGTAATTTAATCATTGCTTGAGCACTTTAAGCTGGAAATATACTGCAGTTTGATTAGTGCCCATTTCCCTTGAGAATTTTCTCCATATCATCTTCCAGTTTCCACTAGCCATTTCTAAGAGCTCTAACCCAATTGACAGCTGCATGAGTTATTCACACTCCATTAATCTCAGAGCACAATAGAGGTTTCAGTGGTGAAACAGTAATTTAGAACAGTAAGTTACATACTGACTAAAGTGAGACACGGTGCTAAAACCTTTAAATCTGGATACATATCGTAAATCTACACCAATACTTCTCTAAAATGCTTTTGATTAGCAACTGCTCTAAATCTGGCTAGTTATGCTCTTATTTCCATTTCATTGTGGCTCTGCAACAGAAGGGATGGGGAGAATTAAAAAGCAGCCAGGTGTGTGGAGGAAAGTCATTCCTGAGATTCCTGCTAGCAAACCCACTGCTGAATGAACGCACTTGGCAGGAGCTATTCTGTTCTGCAGATGAAGTCCATTATTTTAAAAGAATCCACTGCCAAGTGATCCAAAGGAGCACTTCCCTTGGTTATATAAAAGCAATGTTTCATCCTTCTTCTTGAGTTTTATTTACCGAATTCTGTAAAGTGCCATTTCTACAAGACTTCAGGTGCACGTTTCATAAAGCATTGCACTGGTTTAAAGTGTGCACCTCAGACATCATTGCAGCTCTGTTTTTCAGATGAGAATGAAACAATTTCAGCATCTAGAAACAGCCTTATTGCTTCAGCTCTTACAGTATCCTCAGCCCTTGATCATCACTTTAGCCAAACAATATTGATTTTCCAGTAAAGGAAGTCTTGTTCAGCAAGTAGTTTGGTGCAGTAAGTATTTCAGAACTGGTGTGACAAGCGTAGAGTGACTCAGATAGAGCCTCCTATTGCTTGTTCAAATGGAGGTACTAACAGCTGATGGCTCACTTTGGGTGATGTTTTGGTGAAGTATTTGACATGAGTTGTTGATCTGTGTATACTCCAGAACCAGCAGCTCCCTTTAATAAATTCCACAAACAACCTAGTGAGCAATAACCCTTCCAGTCTAATTAAGTGTGCTGGAGGATTTTTGCTGTTGCAGGGTTTAAACTATGTGAGTTCTCCTATTGTGCCAAATCATCAAAAGAGGTGTGTGGAAATGTCCGTTCCTTAGGGGCAGGCTCTTCTCTTGGCCTCTTCAGAAAAGCCAAAAATATGTGTGTTCATGTAATTGAGCATTAATTAAGAATCAATAAATTCACTAGCTCTAGTAAAAGGTATGAAGGTCTGTCCCCAAAGATGGTATTAATCTTTGATGGTGTTCACCTCTTCTCCAGCTTTGGTTACAACACACTTTTCTGTGTGGCTCTGCCCTTGCCTCTGAGCTTCTGCAGAGATGTGTACAGAGGAGATCTCCATTTGTCTTCCCATAATTGTGGATACTATTGCAGTCCAAAGACCAATTTGTATCTTTGAAGTCTTTTTAGGTGGAATCAACTGTGTTTCTTCTGTCATCTGCTAACGTCAGTGATGGATGTCTCTGTTCCCTTCTATCATTTTGTAGGGTGGACAGTGTGGAGATGGATTGCAAGTCCGCAACCTCACATGTGTAGTGCATGATTCATCTGTTTCTGCTTCATCCCAGCCAGTAGAAAACGCATTATGTGATGAACTGCCTTTGAAGGAGAGTATGCTCCAATTACCATGCTCTGTGCCATGCCCAGGTAAAGTCTTTGGAAAGCCATGGTACCTTTCTGCCTTTATAACTGTCTTGAGATGGAGATGCTTCCATAGCTCCAAGTAGTGTCAGCTTTCGTGGTAAGAATTTGCACTTAAATCAGGCAAATGATGATCAGGTAAATGCTCAGCCTGCTGTTTCTAGATCAACTGTAAAAGCCTTCTTTTGTGTTTTGAGAAAACAAGATTCCCCATGAAGAGAATCATAGAATCATAGAATAGTTAGGGTTGGAAAGGACCTTAACATCATCTAGTTCCAACCCCCCTGCCATGGG